>BQNB010044599.1:5729-44789 GCA_026074375.1 Tanacetum coccineum
TGATTCGTATATGCTATTACCATGATGTTGTTTGATTATATGCGATCCTGGAAAACCATGATCACGACCTGTAGAACACTTCTTACATCGTATACATATTTTCCAATATGACACATTTCTAAACTCAAAGTACATATGCATTTTTTTTATCATGACTGTTAAGGTGTTGACACGAGTCTGTAGCATATAATTTTCATATGATCTTGTATATGGATTAACCTATTATTTTGGCAATACATCAAACTATACGGATGTCAATGAAATTGCATTTTTTTTAACGGCAAAAGATATATATAAACAAACTAGAAAGAAGCTAGAAGAGGTTACAAACAGCGTGGCATAGCGTTACAAGGGTCACATATTCTATCCACTTGATAGAAACCTTTTTTTGTCTACTAGAGATCCAAGTGAATGACGAGAGCTTTACAACATCAATGATAAGCTGCTTGTTGGGTCTTTTTGTAGCAAAAGTCGTATTATTCCGGAACCTCCAAAGAAGCCAATGAGTTGTTTGAACAACCACGTCGAAGAAACTGATGGAGGCAGCAGTGACGGGGACAGTATCAGCAAGGTTTAATCCTTCGAGAAGATTAGCAATGGTGATGTTTGGAATGTTCCACCAGCAATGCATTTCCATGTGTCCTTAGCTATGGGACATGAAACGAAAATGTGGTCTTCGGTTTCAATTGCATCATCACACATGGGACAACGAACACTATCCAAATCAATTCCTCTATAGTCGAGATTAGCTCTTGTGAGGAGTCGCTTATTTGTGGTTCTCCAGATGAAGATATTGACTTTAAAGGAAGGAGTGTGTTCCATCTAGTTGAGGGTACCTGTAATGTGGGAGACACTTGATTTATGAAGGAGCGCATCCTTTTGACAGAAAAAGATCTTGAATCATCGATAATACGGTTTGGATGATGAAATTGCATTGATGATGAAACAAAAATAATATGGTTTGGAGACTTGGAGTATCATTGTTTTTTTCATCAAACTCTTATAAATCTTGCATTGTGACTAATACATTTGATAGTAAAAATGTGAGGCCCACCATTGAATTTTGTAATGTGTGTTGTGGTGGGCTTTGCTGGATATCATATCTTTACTTTTTTAGCGCAATTAGTTATATATATATATATATTTTGGTAACCATGGTTTCTGACCTTTTGGTCGACTAATCCACGGGGTTTGAACCCACTGCCACATATACTCAAACCAGGTAAAGCCCTCCCTTTTTAAGAGGTTGGCGTGGTCACTTCAAAGTTGTTTGCATCTAGCAGGAACTGAACTTGAGACCTCACACATTTGAGAGTGATTTTTTTCCTGTCATGAAGACTTCGAAATAGCAGATCACCTGTTCATTGCCTAGATTTGATCTGGTGCACTAACTCAACTACACTATCAGGCACCTTGAAGACTTGTTTCGATGCGGTTGTTCAAACAACCAATTTGAGCATTTGGCGTTGTGAGAATCAAGTTTGTTTCGACATCAAGACCTTAATGAAGGGCACATTTGGCAAGGATGCTGTATGATGTGGTGAATGATTCTTGAAACCCAAGTTATTATATGATGTTTTTATTTAGGAAGTTTTTGTTTATATGTGAGTTTATTTTAAAGACTTGAGCCCTTACAAGCCTTGAAAAGCCCGCTGCCAAAAAATAGCCTTAATTGTCTATAACATGTAGCCTTCTTTAGTGGAAAGCTTAGTGAAGCCTGACAAGAGTGGTCTACGTATATACTTATTGGGTTAAAACCCTTTCCCAAAGTGATCAACGTACGATTTAGAGTTCTATGCTATTTACTGACGAGTTCTACATTGGGAACAATACCTATTTCATCATGAGTTTGTTCTTTATACCAATCATAAGGAATTAAAGTACTTCAATAGCCAACAAAAAAATGAAAGAAAATGCATGGGAGATGGATCACTTATCTTCAACCCTTTCTCTTTAATTTCAAGCATAACTCGGGTAAGGAAAATAAATTTGTGGATGCATTAAGTCGAATGGCTTAGTGGTTGGTGACTTTAAATATTGAGATCATTGGGTTTGAACACCAATAAGATTTGTAATCCCACGATGAATATTTTAAGAAAACTTGGGAAATAACATAGTACCACCATTTTTACATCTTGATGGTATTTATTATATGAAAATCACTTGTGTATTATGCATACTTCATTAAGGGAACTATTGACTAAGGAGTTACATGGGGCTGTCTTGGGGGGGGGGGGCATATTGGTCACGACAAGACTCTTGAAACTGTCGAGGAGCATTATTATTTGCCATAGTTGAGGCGAGTTGTTAGTAGGTTTGTTTCTAAGTTCCTTTTTTGTCAAACGACTAAAGGTCAATCAAAAAACACCGGGTTATAACACGCTTCCTATTCTCGAGGGACCATGGGAGGAAATCTCAATGGATTTTGTATTGGGACTTCCTCACACAACTAGGGGTTGTGATTCCGTGTTTGTAGTCGTGGATCGTTACTCTAAATATGTTAAGTACATAAAAGTCAAAACCATAGCTCTAAGGGATGTATGGTCGGCCGAATATCCTTAAGGAATAAGGAAGGGTTAAGTTTCACAAGTTGTCAAACTTAACTCTAGGGAGTTTTAGTGGTATCAGGAATGTTCTTAGGGCATCCACTATGGTGGTTTACAAAAAAGTTTATAAAATTATGAAGAGGTCTAAAAACTTGTAAACCATAGTGAACATCCATTTCAAGCTTATGTGGCATGAAGATGTCTAAGATATTAGACATTTTCATAATTTAATGCACTTGAATCATGTGAGATGTTTATAAAACTTGAAAAGGTTTACACATAGTGAGGATAGGTTTATAAAATTAAAAGGTTTATAAATTAATGTCATAACACAATTATAAACCTTTAAAAAGGTTTACCATAGTGGATGCTCTTAGGTTCCCTATAAATACTAAGATATCCTAAAATAGATCTCCTTCATTCCTCTATAAAACTAACCAAAATTCTCACCCATATCCTCCTCTATTCGGTCGACTTAAGAGTTTATTAAACCCTTAGTCGACTATTTGACTTCCTAGTCGACCCCGTACTCTCCAAGTGTGCAGTCTTGACGCAACCAACGTGGTGATTCTCCCTTACAAACCCTTTGGGTCGATCCACTGAAGACAAAGAAAGAAAGAAGAAGGCGATTCCGTAAATGCAATGAAGATCTAGGAGCTTACGTTATTGCATGATCAAGTAAATCTTCTATAAACTCCCTTTATTCGTGTTTAAGTTAGGTTATATCACTAATTAAGAATATGTTATTAGGACTTTGGTCTGCATGTCCATTACGTCTTTATTTTTCGTTGTGCATGTTTATAAGTCATGCGGGTGACCAATACCCTACAACGTTTGGAGAACACTGTTGCGGAGTTTTGCAAAACCAAAAACGTTTTACAATCCCCTAGGCAGGGTACCTAATCGTTGCAGTGTAGTATAGGCAAGACTCGAGGGGTTGTTATCGTTCTCTAGGGGAATAGTTTGCGAAGGCTCGAATTAAATGTAACTACGGTCTAAGGGTTGAGAGAAGATTATTTTTGTATTTTTATGTTTTATGAAAGCAGGTAAAATCTCGGGTTTGAAAGGGGTTTTGTTTTAAACTAATTAGACTAATTAACTAAATTAAATCTAAACTAACTATGTGGAAACTCGTATAGGTAAACAAACGTGTTCACTTAATCATGCACTACTCCTTAGTTTGCTCTTCCTAATCCTATTGTCCATCACCCTTGTGATGTAATGTGTAAGTATTTCCTAATTCATGAACGAATTACACGAACCCGATGTCTATGTAATATTCCGTTAAGGCAACGCACAAGTAAGGTAGTATAAAGACTATTACAAGGCCACTAAGAGTACATTACGCGCATTAAAACACTTAAAAGGTGATCAACCATATTAGGGCAAGGTAGTATGAAGCCAGTTGCGATAGTATCCTTCCTACACAATCACGTTTCCCTAGACGTCTTCGTGAGCAATTAAGAAGCTAGTTTTCTAGAGCCTAACACGCACACTCATCGACAAGAAGCAATAGTAAAAGGATTTACAAACTAAATTTCATGAAATCATAAGCAAACACTAATTAATTTAGCCTAGCATGTTCATTGAAAGTAAAGAACAAATAATCAAACAATACATAGACATATTAAAAGATTAAAGGATGAAAGATCTTCACTTTAATTAATCATGGAGTAATTGGTGGATACAAAAGGGTTTGTGAACCCTAAAATTTGCCAAAAGCTGATAAAAATCGTTCCTCTAAAATACCCTACGAATTCCACTTGAGTTCCACCCTTTAACATAAAATTTAGGGTTTGTATATATAGGAAAATAAACGCGACGACGTCGCTTGTAAGTTGCGACACTGTCAGCCCGAGAATCTTCTTAGGGTTTCTTTTGAGTCAGCTACTTCTGACGTCGTCGCTTGAACGTCCTGACGCCGTCACAAGAAATTATGACGCCGTTTCCAGCCACTGTATGCTCTTTTGATTTTGAAATTCGTGTAGAGTTGTAATCTCGTCCGTTTCTTCCCAAATTGAGTCCAAGTCGCGTGTATTTCCTCCAAATACCATCCAAGTGCTAAAAATACAAAAATGAAACAATTAAGCACGTATTTTGAGCATATTTGCATGATTTAGGGGGTTAAATGACTCTGAAAAAGTGTATAAAATGACACCTCATCAAATACTCCTACACTTGGGATTTGCTTGTCCTCAAGCAAATGAGCTTTTATACCTAGTCAATAGGAATATCGGGGGGCATTTAACTTACTCAATAAAGATAATTTACGACACAACCAATTAGACCTCGTAATTAAAAGCACAAAAACTATATACAAGCACCTCACATAAGTGTTTAGATTCTCTCTTTCTCTCAGGTGTATAATGAATTATAACAATATAGGAAACGGGAAAATAACACATATAACAACCCAAAATTTATATCAAATGCAAAATCAACCTATTTTATTATGATCACAATTGTACGGGGAAATTTTTCGCTTTATTACATTACTTGCATCTCAATATGCAATGTAACTTGCATAACTAAAATTAACGAGCTCACGCAATCTACCTATGACAATCATATATGTCAAGCAAACATCATAACATGTCAAGTCAATGACCTAATATCTATTTTATCACATACGTTATTCATTTAACGTAGATTTCTCGACATTAATATCAAATGAACATAAACCATTAATGTTTATGCCTAAACCCTAATTTTGGGTAATGTAGACGTCCAATATGAATGTACAAGTGATCAAAGCTCAAGTACAAGTAATATAACATCTCATTTGAATATGAATTCCCTCCAAAATAAGGTACAAGTCCTTTAAAGCATAATGTACAAGTCATTAATGCATGATATTCAAAATAGCCATTTTACCTCTGTTTTTCTAAGAAACTTGTACAATCTAATAAGTACAAGGTACAAGCAATTCATGCACTTCAAATACATTCCATATTCCTTCTCATTTCATGAAATTACAAGAAATCAAACTAAGAAATCCTAACCCGATCTATTTTCTAAACCGTGACCCGTTTCTTGGTTCTTATCCGTTTTTAACCTCAACCATTACTCAAATAAGTTGTAATAACATAAATTACAACATTACAAATCACATTCCATCATCATTTCACCATTTTAACATCATTATACACGAATTAAATCCTAGAAACCCTAAACGAACCCTAATTTCAACTCGCGACCCATTTTCTCATTTCTACCCATTTTAAAACCCGAACCACTAATCAAATATTATTGTAAACTCTTAATACAAGTCTTACAAACCTTAATCTATCATTACTAATCCATTGTACACAAAAAAGAACCAAGAAAAACCCTAACCCGCGCCTAAGTGAACCGCGACCCATTTTAACCAACTTTGACCTATTTTAAGTCTAACCAAGCAAGCATACACCTCCATGATCATGCTACTTCAGTTATAAAGCTTCTTACAAGCACCTTAACCCATTTCTTGGCTAGAAAATTGGCCACATACCTCCCTTGTTGCTCAATCTCACCCGCGACCACCTCACCTCTACAAACACCCTCCAACTCATCCTAGCTACTATCATAGCCCACCATACTCACCCTTATTGCTCCCCCAAGTCAGACCCTCCAGAAATGAGACACCTTGCACTCCTTTCCTTGACCTCTAAGTCCAAACGAGCCTATAAAAGGACTTACACCCCTCCTCATTTACTCACACCTTCACATCTTCTTTCTAAACCATTAATGGTGATCCAAGTCTGACCAAGAGAAGTTCTAAGAGTCCCAAGAGCAGAACCAAAGTAAAGAAGCCAAGTCTTGAAGCCATGGAAGGTCGTTACTAGGCGTACGTATGCAAAAACTACCCATTCGACCCATTTCCAAATCCACAAGCTCAAATTAGGTTCTATAAGCTCCCATTCTATTCTATAACTCTTATAATGTTTATATGATCCTAAATATACTCTGGTTACAAGCTTTTAACTTAAAAATCATTCGTTCTTGACTTTTGATCCAAAACGAACTCACAAAACCCTAATTTCGTGTTTTTCTTAAATCTATGAGCTAAAATGGTAAACTAAAGTTATAAGCTATTCTAATAAGCTTAACTAATAATATTATAATCACTTTATATAGTATTGATAAAATTTGAATTAAAAACCTATGTGTTATTGTTTTAAAACCTTAATTCGACCCGTTTTGATTTCTGGCTTAACAAGTCGTGAATTTAAACTTTCGTTACGTTAAAACAACATATTTTAGCTTATATTATTAAGCTATCACCTGCAAATTACTTTTTATATTGAAAAATATCATTATTATGGATTTTGGACTTGTTTTGTAAATTATTTTTATGCAAAGGGTATATACTGTAACTTTTGAAAACTTATAAGTACAAGGACTATTTTTGCCATATTTCTAAAGTTATAACTATAGGGGTCTATTATGTCACTTTCCAAAGTACAAGGTTTACTTTGTACATCTTTTAAACTAGAAGGACCAAACTTGTAAAAGTGAAAACTCCAAGGGTATATTTTGCCATTTTTCATTCTTAAGGGTCTAAAATGTAACATTTTGAAAAAGTGTAAAAATGTGTTCAAAACCTTATAAGACATAACTTTAATTAACGCTTGACGTGCTTATCATTTCCAGTTATTGAGTAAAACGCTTAAAACCGATTATGTTATAACTAATATATAATTCATCATCAATGTGCTTTTAAAAATCCTGTCCCGAATCTATATCATACCACAATACTAGGGAGCTTCATATTAAGGGGTTTCATCTTGGTATTACGTTCTGACTGAGTTGTTGGGTTTACGATTTAAAGTGCCCTAGCTCCTCAAACGTTTACTGAATGACTTCTGAAATATGATGGCCCGAACGGTGATACAATAATTCCAAAATCTCCAATCAAACTCATAACAATATTAAACTCTTAGAACCAAAGTTCTAGAGTACAATCTTCCTAAGACTTGACATATTTACTCAGGTTGCGTGACGTGGCTGTTTACTATCATTTTGCTATATCAACCTTCCCTGTTAAGATTGTGATAAGGTCATCAGCTTTCATTTTGGAATATTTATTACAACTACCTATCAGGTGAAGTTCATAACCTCGCCTTTACTTATTTACATGTTTTATAAACCCGCGAGGGGGATACATGCTTGTTACAAACTCTTTTACATACTCGTTTATCTTATCACAATGTGATTACTTTTCAAAGACTTAATGAGTTCATAACCTCACATTTCAATCTTTTAAATACTTTATAAACCTGTAATACCTGCTATAAACCATGAATACAAGTGTGTTATCCCACTAGTTTAATCCATTACACAACTATAATCTTTACCAAAATGCTAGAAATAATAAGAAATCTTAGAGAGAGAAAAACTAGATTAGAGAGAATTAGAAAGTTACAAGTGAAGTGAAAATGTAACCAACCCTCTTTACCAAGTGTGGTGAAGGGATATTTATACCCATGCTTTGTAAGCTTGGCACTTGGGCTTTCTAACGGGCCGGGCTTGGTTTAACTTGGGCTTTGAGCCCGAGACACGAACAATATTAGATTACAATCCAAGCCCGTTGAACCCGACTAGCCTATTACAATACAAGACCTAGTTTGACTTTCTAAGACTGATAACATTCTTGTTTGACTTAATATAATTAAGGCTAACAAAGTGTTTTCTAAACTATATGCTATCCTGACATATTATTGCCTAAGTACATGGAAATATCTCTTTGGGTAATATCTCCTAATATCTCTTTGGGTAATATCTCCCAATATCTCTTTGGGTAGTATCTCCTAATATCTCTTTGGGTAATATCTCCCAATATCTCTTTGGATAATAGCCCCTAGTATCTCTTTTGATAGTGACTCCTAGTATGTCTCAGGTAGAAGCTCCCGATTCTATTGAGTTTAAATATGTGATTCATGAGCTTAGATTCAATAATAATGTTCTCCATGATAATAATGTTCTCCATGATAAATAATGTTCTCCATGATAATTATCCCTACAATACAAATATTTCCATTATGATAACTTGTATTCAACTATTTCAAACCTATGAATTTCACTCAACCTTTGTGTTGACCCTTTTTATGCATGTTTATCCCAGGTAATTGAGCAACTTATGGCATGGAGTGGCATGAACTTAAAGATGGCTAAAACTTGTTATCATTCACATTTTATGTTTCTAGATTTTGGGACCTACCTTTGTAAAACTCTGATTTTAATGAATGATAACGTATCTTTTAAAAACGTCTCTTTTGAGTCGTTTTCTATGATTGTGACTGTTGTACTATGAAGTAATACCCCAGATTAACTTCCGCTGCTATATTGTAAAAATGGGGATGTTACAGAGTGGTATCAGAGCTCACAGTTATAAAGAACAAGGATAAAACCTTAACTATAACTACTTTTCTTTTGCCATTAATATCCTCCGTGCCACTACTTTTTCCGAATAGTATGTAAAAATACATAACTATTATACTATTATACAAGTAACTTATGTTATTTACTACTGGGTTGTTACAGACATGTCTTTGTCCCCTCATTCTACTATCACTTCATCCGAGTTCGATATGGAAAATGCTTTTTCCACTATGAATATTCATAACTATACTTCGGCTTTGTCAGCTACATCGGGAAGCACTTCTTTTAAAGATTCTAGGAATGATATGATCCTACAAAAATTCTCACTATTCTATTATAATCCGTATTTGAAGGACGTGCAAGCATTTTATGCTAAAGAATCGCCTATTTCACCCTCGGATCCTATTGCTCCACCAGTTGTTTTGACTCCATCTCCGATATTATCACCATCACTGTTGTTTGATCCCCAATATTTCTTTGTTCCCGAGAAATTGTTACCACTTAAGCAGTAAAATTATCCTATAATTACTCATCTTCATGATCTTTTACCATTAATTTTTCATATAAACTCATCTCCATCATTTATAAACACCGGAACTTTTTTCACTTATATCCCCATTTCCGTTTCTTCATTAAGAACAACATCACCAATCAAAATAAAATACAACATTATCATAACTGATCATCTCCAAATTTAACCCATCCTTAAAAAGCTTAGAATCCTGAAAAATATGTCCGTTATAACATGTAGAGGTAAAACCCCCCAAGTCAAACAATCTTGTGTAATGACTCATCAAAAATGTCAACTCTGACCTAAAATGACACAAAATAGTTGCATCCTGTAAAGATACTTATTTTTAAACTTTAATCATTTTAAAAATAAAGATATATTACCTTTTGGGCTCCTTTTGACCCCAAGAACCTGCAACATCTGCCATATTCCTGAACTTAGAATAATACTTATTGGGATCAGAGTACACAGAGAAAGCAGAATAGGACCCATAACCCACAGGTCCCAGGAATCGATAATTTCGTTTATTTCCAAAAACCTTGAAAACTTCCTCAAGACTATAGCTTTCACAACTTTTCATGATCTTTATATTCAAAACTCATCATCATTTGTTCATTTTATTGACTTTTTCATGTTCAATTTTGAATTCAAATACTCACCTTATATCATTTATTGGAATGCAACGACGGGGATCATCATGTTACTTCAAGGCATCAGTGCGATTGACCTCCCATTATCTTTCTCATTACCTTCTATGATTTTGAGAAAATCATATCATTTCTGTATATCACCTTTTTAATATCATATTTTTGTACTTAGGTAGGATGATTTATAATCATCTTCTTGAAATGAATTAGGACGCTTCTTCATTTGAATAAGGAAATTATAAATCTCCGAACTATGAATTTATAAATTCTCAGTTACAAGGATTTGGACGCTTCTCTTTGTAAGTGACAAATTATAAATAAGTAGGCTTAAGTATATGGCATACG
Organism: Tanacetum coccineum; assembly: GCA_026074375.1. Classification (NCBI taxonomy): domain Eukaryota; kingdom Viridiplantae; phylum Streptophyta; class Magnoliopsida; order Asterales; family Asteraceae; genus Tanacetum; species Tanacetum coccineum. Next base: position 16,139 of record BQNB010044599.1, read on the forward strand.
TACAAACAACATTCTTTCAATCTGTGATCCGTTTGTACGAACAAATCCCTTACTTCATATTATCTTCATATGAATAAATCTCTGAACTTTTACACTCCATCATTCAACTAAATCTCGAGATGAGATTTCTGTAAGGTTGGGGGACTATAACAACCCAAAATTTTCATCAAATGCAAAATCAACCTATTTTATTATGATCACAATTGTACGGGGAAATTTTTCGCTTTATTACATTACTTGCATCTCAATATGCAATGTAACTTGCATAACTAAAATTAACGAGCTCACGCAATCTACCTATGACAATCATATATGTCAAGCAAACATCATAACATGTCAAGTCAATGACCTAATATCTATTTTATCACATACATTATTCATTTAACGTAGATTTCTCGACATTAATATCAAATGAACATAAACCGTTAATGTTTATGCCTAAACCCTAATTTTGGGTAATGTAGACGTCCAATATGAATGTACAAGTGATCAAAGCTCAAGTACAAGTAATATAACATCTCATTTGAATATGAATTCCCTCCAAAATAAGGTACAAGTCCTTTAAAGCATAATGTACAAGTCATTAATGCACGATATTCAAAATAGCCATTTTACCTCCGTTTGGCTAAGAAACTAAGTACAAGGTACAAGCAATTCATACACTTCAAATACATTCCATATTCCTTCTCATTTCATGAAATTACAAGAAATCAAACTAAGAAATCCTATCCCGATCTATTTTCTAAACCGTGACCCGTTTCTTGGTTCTTATCCGTTTTTAACCTCAACCATTACTCAAATAAGTTGTAATAACATAAATTATAACATTACAAATCACATTCCATTATCATTTCACCATTTTAACATCATTATACACGAATTAAATCCTGGAAACCCTAAACGAACCCTAATTTCAACTCGCGACCCATTTTCTCATTTCTACCCATTTTAAAACCCGAACCACTAATCAAATATTATTGTAAACTCTTAATACAAGTCTTACAAACCTTAATCTATCATTAATAATCCATTGTACATGAAAAATAACCAAGAAAAACCCTAACCCGCGTATAAGTGAACCCGCGACCCATTTTAACCAACTTTGACCCATTTTAAGTCTAACCAAGCAAGCATACACCTCCATGATCATGCTACTTCAGTTAGAAAGTTTTTTACAAGCATCTTAACCCATTTCTTGGCTAGAAAATTGGCCACATACCTCCCTTGTTGGTCAATCTCACCTGCGGCCACCTCACCTCCACAAACACCCTCCAACTTATCCTAGCTACTATCATAGCCCACCATACTCACCCTTATAGCTCCCCTAAGTCAGTCCCTCCAGAAATGAGACACCTTGCACTCCTTTCCTTGGCCTCCAAGTCTAAACGAGCCTATAAAAGGACTCGCACCCCTCCTCATTTACTCACACCTTCACATCTTCTTTCTAAACCATTAATGGTAATACAAGTCTGACCAAGAGAAGTTCTAAGAGTCCCAAGAGCAGAAACAAAGTAAAGAAGCCAAGCATTGAAGCCATGGAAGGTCGTTACTAGGCGTACGTATGCAAAAACTACCCATTCGACCCATTTTCAAATCCACAAGCTCAAATCAGATTCTATAAGCTCCCATTCTATTCTATAACTCTTATAATGTTCATATGATCCTAAATATACTCTTGTTACAAGCTTTTAACTTACAAATCATTCGTTCTTGACTTTTGATCCAAAACGAACTCACAAAACCCTAATTTCATGTTTTTCTTAAATCTATAAGCTAAAATGGTAAACTGAAGTTATAAGCTATTCTAATAAGCTTAACTAATGATATTATAATCACTTTATATAGTCTTGATAAAATTTGAATTAAAAACCTACGCATTTTTGTTTTAAAACCCTAATTCGACCCGTTTTGATTTCTGGCTTAACAAGTCATGAATTTAAACTTTCATTACGTTAAAACAACATATTTTAGCTTATATTATTAAGATATCACCTGCAAATTACTTTTCATATTGAAAAATATCATTATTATGGATTTTGGACTTGTTTTGTAAATCATTTTCATGCAAGGGGTATATACTGTAACTTTTGAAAACTTATAAGTACAAGGATTATTTTTGCCATATTTCTAAAGTTATAACTATAGGGGTCTATTATGTCACTTTCCAAAGTACAAGGTTTACTTTGTACATCTTTTAAACTAGAAAGACCAAAAGTTTATAATCCAAGGGTATATTGTGCCATTTTTCATCTAAGGGTCTTTAAATGAAACATTTTGAAAAAGTTATAAAAATGTTACAAAACATATAAGACATAACTTTTATATAACGCTGATGTGCTTATCATTTCCATTATCGTGAATAAAACGCTTAAAACCGCTTATGTTATACATTACTATAATTCTCATCCGTATGCTTTTTAAAAATACCTGTCCTGAATCTATATCATATCACAAAACTAGAGATTAATATTATGGATTTCATCTTGGTATTACGTTCTTGCAAGTTTGTTGTGTTTACGATTTAAAGTGCCTAGCTTCTCAAACGTTATCCTGAATGACCACTGAATTATGAGGGACCGAACGGTGATAACAAAAATTCCAAACCTTCTCCAATCAAACTCTCATAACAAATAACACCTCTTAGAACTAAAGTTCTAGAGTACAATCTTCCTAAGACTTGACATATTTACTCAGGTTGCGTGACGTAGCTGTTTACTATCATTTTGCTATATCAACCTTCTTTGTTAAGATTATGATAAAGTCGTAAGCTTACATTTTGGAATATTTATTACAACTACCTATCAGGTGAAGTTCATAACCTTGCCTTTACTTATTTACATGTTTTATAAACCCGCGAGGGGGATACATCATTGTTATCAAACTCTTACATACTCGGTTACTTATAACAAATATGATCGTTTTCAAAGACTTTAGTGATTCATAGCCTCACTGTTTAAATCTCTTGAATTTTTCATAAACCCGTAAGGGGGATACATGCTATAACTATGAATACAAGTGTTTTCTAAATATATTCTATCATATTATTGCTTGTGATCTAAGTCACTTTATGCCAAAAGACCCTCATTATCATGGACCATTAATCACTTGCGAGTGAACGCGAATATTGTGGATAGATCTATCGGGATTGATAAATCCCGTTTATGTTAGCCGGATAGGTAACCAAACACACTATATTTGAATCTTATAGGTATATGGCAATTACCTACACCGGGGGCCATTATCTTTATGTATATATATCACAACAATTTTGGTATATATATACACCAGTCAGTTTATATGCCATGAGCTTTGATACAATAATGAACACTATTAATACTATTTTCTATAATAATTGTGCTTGTACAATTATTACATTATGACTTGTATTCAACTATTACATTTCAAACCTATGAATTTCACTCAACCTTTGTGTTGACCCTTTTATCATGTTTTATCTCAGTAATTGACAACTTATGGCATAGAGTGGCATGGGACTTGAAGATGGCTATAACGTGTTTATCATTCACATTTTATGTTTCAGATTTTGGGACCTGCCTTTGTAAAACTCTGATTTTAATGAATGATAACGTATCTTTTAAAAATGTCTCTTTTGAGTCGTTTTCTATGATTATGAATGTTGTACTTTGAAGTAATACCCCAGATTAACTTCCGCTGCTATATTGTAAAAATGGAGGTGTTACATATTGGTATCAGCGCCATGGTTATAGAGAACATGGTTAAAACCTTAACTATAACTACTTTTCTTTTCTAGCCATCAAAGTCTTCCGTACCACTGCAGTTTCCAGAATAGTATGTGAAAAATTTCGACCAATGGTAGATAATACATCACTATTATATAAATAACTTATGTTATTTCCACTGAATTATTACAGTCATGTCTTTGTCCCCTCATTCTACTATCACTTAATCTACATTTGATATGGAAAATGCTTTTTCCACTATGAATATTTATAACTATACCTCGGCTTCATCGGGAAGCACTTCTTTTAAATCTTCGGAAGATTCTAGTGATGAATTATCCCACACAACATCCTATTTATCTATAATAACCGTAATTTGAAGGACGGTGCAAGCAGTTTATTCGAAAGAATCACCTATATCCACGCACCAGATCCTATTTACCATCCACTAGTTATTTTAACTCCATCTTCGGTATTACCACCATCACTACTGTTTGATCCTTGATATTTCTTTGTTCCTGAAGAATTATTACCACCTAAGAAGCAAATTCATTCCCTATCTTCTTCCTCAACTACGTTATCTAATTCATCCCGAAACAACATATATCTAGAACCACCATCTTCTCAAGTTATACTCCACCCCCCCTCAATATTTAAAATGGGAAAAATTCTCTCAAGGAACATCTGAAGCATCATGAGAAACAAATCAAAGATATTTTATATCTTAGAAGAACTTTCTTTCACCCGCATTGAGAAAATGGAAGAAAGACTTGTTAATGGTTGGATAATCATACCAAGAGATTTTGATGAAGTAAAAACCAAACTTAAGGAAGCCCGTACACAGATACTTGAACTACAGAAGAAGCATATAGGACAGAGAGACAAGATTGCTTTTGTTCACTTTAGGATTTCTGATTTAGAAATGACCCTTGAGGATATCCAAGATTGCCATCAATTATAAGTGGCAAAACTTATGGGACACGACTCATAAATAAAATACTAATCTATTATCCTTGTCATCTATTACTTTTATCTAGAATCCCACACAAACATATTGATGTAAAGATATGTAAAAAAGGTTAATCAAAAATAACAAAGTAGTGATGATTCCGTTTACATCTTGTTATCCTGTGTATCAAAACTCGACTCTGTTTGTCATTTTCCATTAACTCTATTATACTCCCTCATACCTTTCAAACACTTATTATCATTAAATACGACAAATATGGACATCAATGCAATTAATGTCTCATTATTCTTCTCGATATTTTCTTATGATTTGAAAAATCATAACACTTTACAATCACATTTTGATAACAGTTTTAAGCTTAGGCATATGCATATGTAAATAATCTTATTGAAATGAATTAGGACGCTTCTTCATTTGAATAAGGAAATTATAAATCACCAAACTATAAATTTATAAATTCTCAGTTACAAGGATTTAGACGCTTCTCTTTGTAAGTGACAAATTATAAATAAGTAGGCTTAAGTATATGCCATACGTACAAACAACATTCTTTCAATATGTGATCCGTTTGTACGAACAAATCCCTTACTTCATATTATCTTCATATGAATCTCTGAACTTTTACACTCCATCATTCAACTAAATCTCGAGACGAGATTTCTGTAAGGATGGGGGACTATAATCAACCCAAAATTTTCATCAAATGCAAAATTAACTTATTTTATTATGATCACAATTGTACGGGGAAATTTTTCGCTTTATTACATTACTTGCATCTCAATATGCAATGTAACTTGCATAACTAAAGTTAACGATCTCACGCAATCTACCTATGACAATCATATATGTCAAGCAAACATCATAACATGTCAAGTCAATGACCTAATATCTATTTTATCACATACGTTATTCATTTAACATAGATTTCTCGACATTTATATCAAATGAACATAAACCGTTAATGTTTATGCCTAACCCTAATTTTGGGTAATATAGACATCCAATATGAATGTACAAGTGATCAAATCTCAAGTACAAGTAATATAACATCTCATTTGAATATGAATTCCCTCCAAAATAAGGTACAAGTACTTTAAAGCATAATGTACAAGTCATTAATGCATGATATTCAAAATAGCTATTTTACCTCTATTTTCCTAAGAAACTTGTACAATCTAATAAGTACAAGGTACAAGCAATTCATGCACTTCAAATACATTCCATATTCCTTCTCATTTCATGAAATTACAAGAAATCAAACTAAGAAACCCTAACCCGATCTATTTTCTAAACCGTGACCCGTTTCTTGGTTCTTATCCGTTTTTAACCTCAACCATTACTCAAATAAGTTGTAATAACATAAATTACAACATTACAAATCACATTCCATCATCATTTCACCATTTTAACTTCATTATACACGAATTAAATCCTAGAAACCCTAAACGAACCTTAATTTCAACTCGCGACCCATTTTCTTATTTCTACCCATTTTAAAACCCAAACCACTAATCAAATATTATTGTAAACTCTTAATACAAGTCTTACAAACCTTGATCTATCATTACTAAGCCATTATACATGAAAAATAACAAATAAAAACCCTAACCCGTGCCTAAGTGAACCCGCGACCCATTTTAACCAACTTTGACCCATTTTAAGTCTAACCAAGCAAGCATACACCTCCATGATCATGTTACTTCAGTTAGAAAGCTGCTTACAACCACCTTAACCCATTTCTTGGCTAGAAAATCGCCACATACCTCCCTTGTTGCTCAATCTCACCCGTGGCCACCTCACCTCTACAAACACCCTCCAACTCATCCTATCTACTATCATAGCCCACCATACTCACCCTTATAGCTCCCCCAAGTCATACCCTCTAGAAACGAGACACCTTGCACTCCTTTCCTTAGCCTCCAAGTCTAAACGAGCCTATAAAAGGACCCGCACCCCTCCTCATTTACTCACACCTTCACATATTCTTTCTAAACCATCAATGGTGATCCAAGTCTGACCAAGAGAAGTTTTAAGAGTCCCAAGAGCATAAACAAAGTAAACAAGCCAAGTCTTGAACCCATGGAAGGTCGTTACTAGGCGTACGTATGCAAAAACTACCCATTGGACCTATTTTTGAATCCACAAGCTCAAATCAGATTCTATAAGCTCCCATTATGTTCTATAACTTTTATAATATTTATATGATCCTAAATATACTCTTGTTACAAGCTTTTAACTTAAAAATCATCCGTTCTTGACTTTTGATCCAAAATGAACTCACGAAACCCATATTTCATGTTTTTCTTAAATTATAAACTAAAATGGAAACTAAGATAAACGCTTATTCGACTAAGCTTAACTAATGATATTATGATCACTTTATATAGTCTTGATAAAATTTGAATTAAAAACATACGTGTTTTTGTTTTAAAACCCTAATTTGACCCGTTTTGATTGTTGGCTTAACAAATCATGAATTTAAACTTTTGTTACGTTAAAACATCACATTTTAGCTTATATTATTAAGCTATCACCTGCAAATTACTTTTCATATTGAAAAATATCATTATTATGGATTTTGGACTTGTTTTGTAAATCATTTTCATGCAAGGGGTATATACTGTAACTTTTGAAAACTTATAAGTACAAGGATTATTTTTGCCATATTTCTAAAGTTATAACTATAGGGGTCTATTATGTCACTTTCCAAAGTACAAGGTTTACTTTGTACATCTTTTAAACTAGAAGGACCAAACTTGTAAAAGTTTATAATCCAAGGGTATATTTTGCCATTTTTCATTCTTAAGGGTCTTAAATGTAACATTTTGAAAAAGTATAAAAATGTGTTCAAAACCTTATTAGACATAACTTTATATAACGCTTGACGTGCTTATCATTTCCAGTTATTGAATAAAATGCTTAAAACCGATTATGTTATAACTATTATATAATTCATCATCGATATCCTTTTAAAAATCCTGTCCCGAATCTATATCGTATCAACAATCCTTGGAGATTCCATAATAAGGGTTTCATCTGGTATTAAACTTCTGACTGATTATTGGGTTTAGATATTAAAGTTCCTACTCCACAACGTTTACTGAATGACTTCTGAAATATGATGGCCCGAACGGTGATACAATAATTCCAAAATCTCCAATCAAACTCATAACAATATTAAACTCTTAGAACCAAAGTTCTAGAGTACAATCTTCCTAAGACTTGACATATTTACTCAGGTTGCGTGACGTGGCTGTTTACTATCATTCTTGGCTATATCAACCTTCTTTGTAAAGATTGTGATAAAGTCGTCAGCTTACATTTTGGAATATTTATTACAACTACCTATCAGGTGAAGTTCATAACCTCGACCCCCCCTATTGTTGTGTTGGTGGCCACCCCGGGCCCAACCACACACCCCTCCCCCTTTCTTGTTCATTTGTTTATAAAACCCGCGTGGGGGATACCTGATTGTTATAAACTCTTTTACATACTCGATTATCTATAACATTGTGATGATTTTACAAGACTTAGTGAGTTCATAGCCTCACTATTAAATCTCTTGAATGTTTTCATAAACCCGTGAGGGGGATACATGCTATAAACTATGAATACAAGTGTTTTCTAAATATATGCTATCATATTATTGCTTGTGATCTAAGTCACTTTATGCCAAAAGACCCTCATTATCATGGACCATTAATCACTTACGAGTGAACGCGAATATTGTGGATAGATCTATCAGGATTGACGAATCCCGTTTGTGTTAGCCGGATAGGTAACCAAACGCACTATATTTGAATCTCATAGGTATATGGCAATTACCTACACCGGGGAATTATTCTTTATGATATTTATCAACAACAAATTTTGGGTATATATATACACCAGTCAGTTTGTATGCCATGAGCTTAGATACAATAATGAACACTATTAATACTGTTTTCTATAATAATTATGCTCGTACAATTATTACATTATGACTTGTATTTAACTATTACATTTTAAACCTATGAATTTCACTCAACCTTTGTGTTGACCCTTTTTATGCATGTTTATCCCGGGTAATTAAGCAACTTATGGCATAGAGTGGCATGGACTTGAAGATGGCTAAAAAGATGTTATTATCATTCACATATTATGTTCTAGAATATTGGGACCTGCCTTTGTAAAACTCTGATTTTAAATGAATGAGAACGTATCTTTTAAAAACGAAAAAAACTTTTAAAAACGTCCCTCTTTGATCATTTTTTCTATGAATGTACTATTGTACTTTGAAGTAATACCCCATATTAGCTTCCGCTGCTATATTGTAAAAATGGGGGTACAATTGGAACAGCGCCATGGTTTATAGAGAAACACGTTAAAACTTAACTAAAACACTTTTTCTTTTCTAGCCATCAAAGTCTTCCGTGCCACTGCAGTTTCCAGAATAGTATGTGTAAGAAATTTCCATGGTAGATAATACATCACTATTATATAAATAACTTATGTTATTTTCACTGAATTATTACAGTCATGTCTTCGTCCCCTCATTCTACTATCACTCAATCTGCATTTGATATGGAAAATGCTTTTCCCACTCTGAATATTTATAACTATACCTCGGCTTCATCAGGAAGCACTTCTTTATATCTTTAGAAGATTCTAGGGATGATATGATCCCACCAACATCCTTACTTTTCTATAATAATCTGTATTTGAAGGACGTGCAAGCATTTTATGCTAAAGAATCACCTATTCCACCACCAGATCCTATTACTCCACCAGTTATTTTAACTCCATCTCCGGTATTACCACCATCACTACTGTTTGATCCCTGATATTTCTTTGTTCCTGAAGAATTATTACCACCTAAGAAGCAAATCCATTCCCCATCTTCTTCCTCAACTACGTTATCTAATTCATCCCGGAAGCAAGCCTATAATCTAGAACCACCATCTTTCTCAGTCTATACTCCTACCCCACCTCAGATATTTAAAATAGGAAAAAGTTCTATCAAGGAACATCTGAAGCATCATGAGAAACAAATCAAAGATATTTTATATTACTTAGAAGAACTTTCTTTTCACCGCATTGAGAAAATGGAAGAAAGACTTGTTAATGGTTGGATAATCATACCAAGAGATTTTGATGAAGTAAAAACCAAACTTAAGGAAGCCCGTACACAGATACTTGAACTACAGAAGAAGCATATGGGACAGAGAGACAAGATTGCTTTTGTTCACTTTAGGATTTCTGATTTAGAAATGACCCTTGAGGATATCCAAGATCGCCATCAATTATATGTGAAGAATCTTATGGGACACACTTCATAAGTTTAAATACTAAGCTATTATCCTTGTCATCTATTACTTTTATCTAGAATCCCACCACAAGACATGATGATGTAAGATATGTAAGAAAAAGTTATCCATGAAATAATAAAGTAGTGATGATTCCATTACATCTTGTTATCTGGTGATATCAAAACTCGACATCGTTTGTCAATTCCTTAACTACTATATACTCCCCTCAAACCTTTTCCAAACACTTTATTAATCATTGAAATACACAAATATGGGACATCGTGCAACTTAAATTCTCATTATTCCTATCGATATTTCTTATGATTTTGAAAAATCATATCATCTTTTACACATCACCATTTTGATATCATGTTTTATGCTTAGGTAGTATGATTTGTAATAATCTTATTGGAATGAATTAGGACGCTTCTTCATTTGAATAAGGAAATTATAAACCACCGAACTATGAATTTATAAATTCTCAGTTACAAGGATTTGGACGCTTCTCTTTGTAAGTGATAAATTATAAATAAGTAGGCTTGAGTATATGGCATACGTACAAACAATATTCTTTCAATCTGTGATCCGTTTGTACGAACAAATCCCTTAATTCATATTATCTTCATATGAATAAATCTCTGAAATTTTACACTCCATCATTCAACTATATCTCGAGACGAGATTTCTGTAAGGATGGGGGACTATAATCAACCCAAAATTTTCATCAAATGCAAAATTAACTTATTTTATTATGATCACAATTGTACGGGGAAATTTTTTGCTTTATTACATTACTTGCATCTCAATATGCAATGTAACTTGCATAACTAAAGTTAACGATCTCACGCAATCTACCTATGACAATCATATATGTCAAGCAAACATCATAACATGTCAAGTCAATGACCTAATATTCTATTTATCAACATACGTTATTCATTTAACATAGATTTTCGACAGTTATCGCAAATGAACCTAAACCGTAATGATATTCCAATGCCTAACCCTAATTTTGGGATAAAAAAGACAATCCAATATGAATGGTACATGTGAACAACACCTCAAGTACAAGTAATATAACATCTCCTTTGAATATGAATTCCCTCCAAAATAAGGTACAAGTCCTTTAAAGCATAATGTACAAGTCATTAATGCATGAATATACACACATACTAATTTTACTCCGTATCCTGAAACATGTACAATCTAATAACTACAAGGTACAAGCAATTCATGCACTTCAAATACATTCCATATTCCTTCTCATTTCATGAAATTACAAGAAATCAAACTAAGAAACCCTAACCCGATCTATTTTTTAAACCGTGACCCGTTTCATGGTTCTTATCCGTTTTTAACCTCAACCATTACTCAAATAAGTTGTAATAACATAAATTACAACATTACAAATCACATTCCATCATCATTTCACCATTTTAACATCATTATACACGAATTAAATCCTAGAAACCCTAAACGAACCCTAATTTCAACTCGCGACCCATTTTCTCATTTCTACCCATTTTAAAACCCGAACCACTAATCAAATATTATTGTAAACTCTTAATACAAGTCTTACAAACCTTAATCTATCATTACTAATCCATTGTACATGAAAAATAACCAAGAAAAACCCTAACCCGCGCCTAAGTGAACCCGCGACCCATTTTAACCAACTTTGACCCATTTTAAGTCTAACCAAGCAAGCATACACCTCCATGATCATGCTACTTCAGTTAGAAAGCTGCTTACAAGCACCTTAACCCATTTCTTGGCTAGAAAATTGGCCACATACCTCCCTTGTTGCTCAATCTCACCCGCGGCCACCTCACCTCCACAAACACCCTCCAACTCATCCTAGCTACTATCATAGCCCACCATACTCACCCTTATAGCTCCCCCAAGTCATCCCCTCTAGAAATGAGACACCTTGCACTCCTTTCCTTGGCCTCCAAGTCTAAACGAGCCTATAAAAGGACTCGCACCCCTCCTCATTTACTCACACCTTCACATCTTCTTTCTAAACCATCAATGGTGATCCAAGTCTGACCAAGAGAAGTTCTAAGAGTCCCAAGAGCAGAAACAAAGTAAAGAAGCCAAGTCTTGAAGCCCAAGTAAGTGGTTTTACTATCGTACGTAAGCTAAAACAACCCATTGGACCCATTTTTGAATCCAACAAGCTAAATCAGTTCTTTAAGCTATCCCTTCTATTCCATAACCTTATAATGTTATATATGATCATGAAATATACACTTGTTACAAGCTTTAAAACTTAACAATCACCGTGCTTGACTTTTGTTCCAAAATGAACTCACAAAACACTAATTTCGTTTTTTCCTTTAATCTATAAGCTAAAAAATGTAAAACTAAAGTTATAAGGCATATTCAATAAGCTTAACTAATGATATTATAATCACTTTATTAGTACTAGTCTTGATAAAATTTGAATTAAAAACCTACGCATTTTTGTTTTAAAACCCTAATTCGACCTGTTTTGATTTATGGCTTAACAAGTCATGAATTTAAACTTTCGTTATGTTAAAACAACATATTTTAGCTTATATTATTAAGATATTACCTGCAAATTACTTTTCATATTGAAAAATATCATTATTATGGATTTTGGACTTGTTTTGTAAATTATTTTCATGCAAGGGTATAAACGTAACTTTTATGAAAACTTATAAAGTACAAGGATTCTTTTGCCATATTTTAAAAGTTATAACAATAGGTTCTATTATGACTTTTCCAAAGTACAAGGTTTACTTTGTACATCTTTTAAACTAGAAGGACCAAACTTGTAAAAGTTTATAATCCAAGGGTATATTTTGCCATTTTTCATTCTTAAGGGTCTTAAATGTAACATTTTGAAAAAGCATAAAAATGTGTTCAAAACCTTATAAGACATAACTTTAATTAACGCTTGACGTGCTTATCATTTCCAGTTATTGAGTAAAACGCTTAAAACCGATTATGTTATAACTAATATATAATTCATCATCAATGTGCTTTTAAAAATCCTGTCCCGAATCTATATCGTACCACAATACTAGGGAGCTTCACATTAAGGGGTTTCATCTTGGTATTACGTTCTGACTGAGTTGTTGGGTTTACGATTTAAAGTGCCCTAGCTCCTCAAACGTTTACTGAATGACTTCTGAAATATGATGGCCCGAACGGTGATACAATAATTCCAAAATCTCCAATCAAACTCATAACAATATTAAACTCTTAGAACTAAAGTTCTAGAGTACAATCTTCCTAAGACTTGACATATTTACTCAGGTTGCGTGACGTGGCTGTTTACTATCATTTTGCTATATCAACCTTCCCTGTTAAGATTGTGATAAGGTCATCAGCTTTCATTTTGGAATATTTATTACAACTACCTAGCAGGTGAAGTTCATAACCTCGCCTTTACTTATTTACATGTTTTATAAACCCGCGAGGGGGATACATGCTTGTTACAAACTCTTTTACATACTCGTTTATCTTATCACAATGTGATTACTTTTCAAAGACTTAATGAGTTCATAACCTCACATTTCAATCTTTTAAATACTTTATAAACCTGTAATACCTGCTATAAACCATGAATACAAGTGTTTTCTAAACTATATGCTATCCTGATATATTATTTCCTAAGTACATGGAAATATCTCTTTGGGTAATATCTCCTAATATCTCTTTGGGTAATATCGCCCAATATCTCTTTGGGTAATATCTCCTAATATCTCTTTGGGTAATATCTCCCAATATCTCTTTGGGTAGTATCTCCCAATATCTCTTTGGATAATATCTCCCAATATCTCTTTGGATAATAGCCCCTGGTATCTCTTTTGATAGTGACTCCTAGTATGTCTCAGGTAGAAGCTCCTAATTCTATTGAGTTTAAATATGTGATTCATGAGCTTAGATTCAATAATAATGTTCTCCATGATAAATAATGTTCTCCATGATAATTATCCCTACAATACAAATATTTCCATTATGATAACTTGTATTCAACTATTTCAAACCTATGAATTTCACTCAACCTTTGTGTTGACCCTTTTTATGCATGTTTATCCCAGGTAATTGAGCAACTTATGGCATGGAGTGGCATGAACTTGAAGATGTCTAAAACTTGTTATCATTCACATTTTATGTTTCTAGATTTTGGGACCTGCCTTTGTAAAAATCTAAATTTAATGAATAATAACGTATCTTTTAAAAATGTCTCTTTTGAGTCGTTTTCTATGATTGTGACTGTTGTACTATGAAGTAATACCCCAGATTAGCTTCCACTGCTATATTGTAAAAATGGGGGTGTTACAACACATTATCTGTCACAACATATAAATTTCCATAAGCTTGATAAATGATCAAACCTCTACCGCATTGGTGTAAGCACCTAGGAATTACTATCCAAGAGGTCTTTAAAGGGTTGTGATGTATAGGTGTAAGATAAATGGAAATTAATGGGAAATATTTAGGTGGATTTGGGTGAATTTGGGTGGTGGTGAGTTAACTGTCTACAAGAATACACGTAAAAGCGTTGCTAAGCCAAGACTCAACCACACTAGGACAAAGATATACAAACTCTACATCAAACTCTTTCTTTTTCTTTTCTTAACACTATCTTGAACATAAACATAAGCAAAATGGCAGCCCGTACATTTGTTTCTATATTTTTTTCTCTTTTTGTTTCTTTTTACTTTTTTGCTATATTTTGTTTTCTTACACTTTTGCCCTGCCATTTGCTTGATACATAAATAATACATGACTTGGGGTTTATATACACACCCCTACACTTGAGTTTTTAATACTCAATACATAAACTAACTAATGACCCGAATTAGAAGGATCAACAAACATGGAGTACAATAAGCACGTATGGGGGTAATAATTTGACTTCTTCCCCATTTCTCCATAAAATAGAAACTACCATGAATCCCAATTGTCCCAAAAACTATAGACACTAATAAAAGAATCGACTTAGCAACCATGTACTCAAGCAAATAATTAACTAGGGTTTACAAATATGATAACAATAACGTACTCAAAATGAGTACATACAAGGAAGGCTAAGGCGATTTGGGTGTAACAATTGGCGTGGGTGTGAACAATGCTATTCATTAATAATCTAGAATCCACCAAAAAATTACGAGAACCGCGAAAAGGATAGGCTCGAAGGGATGTACTAGGGGTATCTCGCACTAAAAATGAGTGTGTAGCAAGGGTGTGGGGGTAGTTATATGATCGAGGTGACCATCATAACTATACAAAATACATGTTTAAAACATGGGTTTATCCTAGTGCCTCTTATCACATAGCAAATCCTAATCACACGAATGCGATCTCACTAGCGGTCTCAGGATGCATCACTAAAACAAGTTCTAGAATTTAATATACTACCGGTACACTCTCATAATCCTAACCGATACCAATGCTCTAGAAAAAGTGACAAAACCACACATGCTCGATCAAATCTATGAACGAGACACATGCGAATGATCATTCCTTAACTTGAGCAAGCTAAAGGTAAAAAATTATCTAAGCACCAAGGATAGGTGCTTAATTCCTAAAGATCTAGGGGCGAACCTCACATTTTTAGGGTGGAATTTTTAAGTGGTAGAGTTTTTGTGCTAGTCATATAACTCCTATCCAATGAGACACTATTAATACTAAGTTTTTATCGGTATGTGCCATGAAAATTTTTAAATTTGGGTCAAAATTACCGTCTACACTATGTTTCAGTATATTACTCATCTTTTTTAAGGACAAAGCAAATGCAATTGAAGGAATGGTTTCTAAGTCTTTATTTCCCCCTACACTTATTTTGAACATTGCCCCCAATGTTCTACAAGTACCCGAGAAACGAATAAAGGGAAATAAGAAAAAGCAAAAGAAACTAGTTGATGTGTATCATCGTGTCTAGGTAATTTTTGTTATCAAGTTTTACTATTTATATTTGTTACCCATAAAGATTCTAGCCTAAAACACAATCCGAAGGTCAGGGAGGATAAAACAAATAGAATGCCATGTAATTAGAAAGAGAAAGGGAAGAGTGTGTGTTTTCTAGAGAGAGAAAGAAACACACACTTATGAGATACAAAATGGTTATCCTCACCCTCCTATGGAAGTACATGAGGGGTATTTATAGGTCTTGACACAACTAGCTTATACAACTTGTCATTTCTAGTCCCTACGTGTCAAGCCTTTTATGAACTAATGTAATTCCATATTAGTCGACATATTTTAAGGCTAATAATCTTCCCCCAATATGTGGACATACGGAATTACTTACAATGTTCCTATCAAGTACAAATACAAACAAAATAAAGACTTCCAAAGTGCTTCCAGTGCTGAAGATGACATCTGTGTCTTCTAGTCTTGATACTTGTACTCCAGCTTGGATATTCTGTGACTTTACTTGATCTGGAACCATTGTAGTATGCATGAATTGGATTAATTTCCCCCCAATTCATGCAGCATGTCTTGAAAAGCTTCCTTCATAGACTCCTTTTTGATTTTTGATGAAGTTTCCGAATCAGCTTCCCCCCAAACTAACATCCGTATCTTAAGCGGATTCTGAAACTTTGATGTAGTTCAAACGATCTTCTAACATTGACATTTATAGTTCACAATGGAATTTTGTAGAAGAATCAGCCAACCACACCAACTAATACTGCTTCTATACTGTATCATGACATTTGGTCTTGGTGAATATCCGTTTGGGGGTACATGCAAGAAATCAACAACAAATCTTCTCACGTGTGTAGAATACTTCACACGAACCATACTAAGTAAAGTAGTATAATCTGCTTCCCCCTGGAAGTTGAACTGATTACATCAAAGTATCAAGGTATACGTATTCCCCCATGATGGTTTTGAACTCTCGAAAACATCATTGACTTGTACGACCATATACTCGAGAAGTTCTTGTCTTAAGCAAACATCTTGAAAAGTTATGAATGACATTGAAGAACTTTGAAAGATTTTACTTTGATTGTAAAGTACCATTGACTTGTTGTAGCTTTAATTATCCCGTGAGAATTGCTGATTATATCTCGACCTTTAAACTCTTTGGCTAACGTACCAACCTTGTATTCTGTCGGCTATTGTTGTGACCACATGGTGAAGGAAACCCGATATACCAAACTTGAAAATGAAGTAAGATTCCCCAAATTTGTTACTTAAGCTTTCACTGTTGTTAATTGAAGAACGGTGCAGAAGAAATGTTAGAAAAACAAAAAGTATCGGTCACTTCCAATAATAGTTAGTAAAAGCCCGTAGTCAGTCAAATGTAATGTATTTAATCTAATTAGGCCAAAGTTAGGAAAAAGCCATGGAAAGCCCATGTTAAGCCCATTCATGGCCGACCAATAGGGTATAAATACACCTCTCCATGCCTTGGAGAGGTGGTTGGTTGGTTGTATGTTTCATTTCCTCTTAATTCATTTTATGTTCTCTATTTTCTCTCACTAGAAGATACATCCTTCCTCCCACTTTCTCTCTCTAGTTCTTAGTTCATACATCAAAGGTTACTTGTATTCTACAATTGGTATCAAGAGTCATGGAGTGATTTGCTTAGTTTTTTTTGTGTTTGTTTATTTTTTTTGGTTTGTTTTTTTTCCGTACGTCTTTTCTTCTTTTCTTTTATTTTTTGAAGCTTAGTTGTACACTAAAAGATCATTTACCTAGGTAAAGTTGATCTAGTATCTTTGGATATAGGTGTATTTGCTTTGGATCAAAGAAAATCTCATTTTTGTTCATCTTTTGTTTTCAAAAAACCTTATAAAGTACAAATCTTGATTTTGAAATTTTTGGCTTAAAAACCATAAAGTTGTCATTTTTAAGGTACCTATAGGTTTAAGAATACTAGTTGTACAAGAAATTTTGGAAAAAAACATTCAAAAAGGTGTCTTTTTATGTTTTAAAGATTTTGAGTTTCGTCCGTGTGTTACCCTAATTCGCAGTGCACGAATTGGCAATTTAGTGTTACCCAAATCCGCAATACTCGAATTAGCAATTTCTGTTGTAGCCAAATTCGCAATATCCGAATTAGCAATTTCCGTTGTAGCCAAATTCGCAATACCCGAATTAGCAATTTCAGTTATAGCCGAATTCGCAATATCCGAATTAGCAATTTCAGTTGTAGCCAGATTCGCAATATCCGAATTAACAATTTATGTTGTAGCCGAATTCGCAATACCCGAATTAGCAATTTCAGTTGTAGCCGAATTCGCAATATCCGAATTAGCAACTTCAGTTGTAGCCGAATTCGCAACATACGAATTTGCAACACCCAAATTCGCAATCTGCTTAAAAACCCGAATTTGCAATTTGTTTAATCAACCGAATTGGCAACAAAAAACTTAAAACTCAAATTGATTAATCAAAATTATACGGTTTATTTCTTTGACTTGTAAAATCCCGTGAAACACTCACCTATTTTCCCAGTTTTGTCAAGAATTGTAAAATCCCGTGTAGTTTCAAGTCTTAAAACACTCAAAAGATAACACCCTCAAACAAAATTACTTTCTATCACCGCTCGATCAAACAGTAATCTTTGAACATACCAATTTATAAATGGCGACTCTTGCTGACAAAGCGATTCTTTCGGGTGCTGACAATCGTTCACCCATGTTGGAAAAGGAAATGTATGATTCTTGGAAAAGCATAATAGAGCTATACATGTTGAATAGACAACATGGACGAATGATCCTTGAATCTGTTGAAAATGGTCCACTCATTTGGCCTTCAATTGAGGAAAATGGAGTGACTAGACCTAAGAAATATTCTGAGTTATCTCCTACAGAAGCAATTCAAGCTGATTGTGATATTAAGGCAACCAATATCATTCTCCAAGGACTTCCACCTGAGGTCTATGCATTGGTTAGCAATCATAAAGTCGCCAAGGAACTTTGGGAAATAATTCAACTTCTCATGCAAGGAACTTCATTGACGAAACAGGAAAGGGAGTGTAAGCTGTATGATGAATTCGATAAGTTTGCTTATAAGAAGGGGGAAACACTACGTGAATTCTACTTGAGATTTTCACTGCTACTCAATCACATGAACATCTACAACATGAAACTGGAACAATTTCAAGTGAACAAAAAGTTTTTGAATACTCTTCCTCCTGAATGGAGTAAATTTGTGACAGATGTCAAACTGGTTCGGGATTTGCACACAACTAACATCGATCAGCTTCATGCTTATTTGGGACAACATAAATTTCATGCAAATGAGGTTCGTTTAATGCATGAACGCAATTTAGATCCGCTTGCTTTGGTTGCAACCCATCAGATGACCCAGTCTCCGTATCAAACTCATCAAACTCATACCAAAACACTCAATTTCAACCACCAGTTTCATCATATCAGTCTCCACAGTATGGTTCACCTTATCAGTCTCAACAATACTCAACTCATCAATCAACAACACCTCTTTCAATCACTTATCCATCCAATGATTATCAATCATCAATACCACAATATTTATTCTCCATTATCATCCATCCCTCAATTGGAATATGCTTCCTCAGTTAACCAACAACCTAAATTTTCCCAACCAGACTCGGGACTTATTGTTCCAATGTTCCAGAAAGGTGATGATCCCATTGATGCCATCAATCATATGATGTCTTTTTTGACTGCTGTTGTCACTTCCCGCTATCCCACCACCAATAACCAGTTGAGGAATTCGTCAAACCCTAGGCAACAAGCTACCATTAATAATGGAAGAGTAACTTTACAACCAATTCAGGGGAGACAAACTTCTTTAGCTGCGAGTACCTCAAGGACTTACACTCCAGGAGCAAGTGGAAGCAATTCTGGGAAACAAAGGACTGTTATTTGTTACAACTACAAAGGGGAAGGCCACATGTCCAAACAGTGCACTAAACCAAAGAGGAAACGGGATGATTCATGGTTTAAGGATAAAGTTTTGTTGGTTCTAGCATTTTTGGATAATGACGGATTATATTTTTAAGGGGAGTTAATTTAGTATAAACTACAAGTGCTTTAGATGCCATGTGTTTAAAACTTTATGGACTTATTTTTACTTTGAGACTTAGTGAATTCAGGCTTTAAACTACAGATGATCAATATTACCAACACCTCATAGTTTGTAAAAGACTTAGGAAGGCTTGGAAATACTTTCATAATTTTAAATGCCTTGAAGTTGATTCTCACAGAATAGATTTAAGCTTATTAATTCTTTGAACACGATCTCAAGTATATGTGCGTACAAGGTTTTGCTAATTTCAAGGTATCAAAACTAGCAAGGGGGAAGGAGTAGATACACTAGAACATACAACAAGTACACGTGATAGAGTCCATAGCCTTCTTTCATCTTAGGCCATTTCGAGAAGAAAAATGTCATAACCGCAGAGAAAATTAGTGTTGTAACTTGTTAGTTTTGGGTGCACTATTTCGTCCACATGGGGGAAGAGATATCTTGGTAATTTTAGTATGCATCATTTGAGATATCAGGGTGAAGTGTTATTCTAGCGTGAGGAGATTGGTTACTGATTCAATTAATGCTTCCTTTAACGGTCAACCACTAAGCTTATTTTAAAAAAGGAGTAGAAATATTTGATAAAGAGGTACATTTAGGTATAACAAGTATGGTGATTCCTTTAGTTAGTCAATATCCGGCCGGAAGAAATGTGTACATTTGGGACTTAGTTGACTTAGGTGTTATCATTTAGACTACTTAGAGGAAATAATTGTGACATCCGGGACTTAGTTGACTTTGGTGTTGCAATTTATATCATCACTATAGTGTAAAGAGAAATGTGAACATCCGGGACTTAATTGACTTTGATGTTATGGTTTCAAATTAATTGTGTACTTCGGACATTTGAGCTTTACACATCAAGTCTTATTAATGCGGCTTGCAAGAAATCTATGAATCTACTGAAGAAAGGATTGCTGGTTTGGGGGGAAGCTAAGACAACTTCCAAAAAGAGAGTATCGAGACGGGCTACAGATTGCTGACATGGGCAGAATGACTTTGTCATTTTCGGTTTGAACACTTTCAGGTCCTGTCTCATACATAATCTTGTGAATACATTATTATGTAGTGTGTCTTTAGGTGTTAAGTGTCAATGTATAAATTTTTCATGAGTCTTTCGTTAAACTCAAAATCTTTCAAAATTATTATACCTGACACTCACACATACCCTTATAGTTTGAGGGGGGGCATTAAGATGTTCCAATATCGGCTTATATTTAATCAGACCACATTTTCTCCCAAATTTTCTAACATATTACTGTTAAATCAATTGATAACCAGAAAACAAGGAATAACATATTGGATAAGGGGAGAAAATGTGTATTAAACAGCATCTAATTTTAACTGAAATGACATCATATAAAATGGACTCAATGCACTCCACACTAGGCAAGTACTACGATAACGATGCTCATATTAAGGGGGAGCTTTATGATTATTAAAAACTCTCTAAAGTGTAAATCTTTTGATATTTAAATCAAACACTATGATTAAACTTTTTCAAAATGAATTGGTTTTGATGGTGATGGAATACCTAAAAGACCGACCATGTACTTAAATTTATGGAGTTATAAGGTGGTTAGGCACAGGTATTCAAATCCCATGATCCATCCAGAACCGGAGGGATCTACCCAGGGATATCCACTAGATAGTGTAGAAGTCCTTAGATATGATACAAAAGGAGAAAAAGTAAGAATCGGGAAAAGTGCCGACTGAGATGGAGCTAGTACTGGAACAAACCCAACAAGGTACTAGTTATGAAGTCTCGGTAAGCGCTGAAGGGGTTGAAGAATTAAAATGAATTGTAAAGATAAAGAGTGAAAAGAAAGAATCCCTCCATACACTTAGGCAGAAATCGAGTCAATACATAAACTGTCGGAAACACTAAGATGTTGTCTGACATTGAAGACTGTCATGGACCTAGTGACGCTATGCACAACCCTCCCTAGCCACTTAAGGTCTCTCAACAGACTCTTGTTTCATTTCTCACAGAGATTACACGCATTTCTATCGACTTTCTCACTCCGAGTTAGTTGATATTGAAAAGGTGGCAGTCTGCTCCAGCCTCTGATCACTAAAACCAAAGTGCACTATTGAGTCTAGAGCTAAAAGAGATCATCCATAAATCTCATTAGGACACTTGTCAAAATTATGCTTGCTAAGTCACACAATGTGAATAACAAGATATATATTAAGAGTCCTACGCATTATCCTTATGATTTTGCCAGAACATCCGAGTGATGCTTAAGTATTCACAGTGAAGATGGAAATCCTGCTTGAGCCAACATCAAATAAGCTCATGGTAGGTGACTTGTGCGATTCTACATGAATCATACTTGTGAACAACTGGAAAGAAACGATGGTGTGATTCTATAAGAATCAAACTTGTTCTAGGTTATGAATTGACGATTGATGATGAATTTTTGAAATGATTAACACTCTCGATGTGTCACAAAACCACTTTAGCAAGTGACACGTTGATTGATTTTCAAATCAATTTTTTATTTCAATCGGTGAGATAGTAACTCGCTGGTTCACTCTTAATGTGCTGTCTGCTTTGAGATGTTTCGATAATGAGAACATGCTGAGTACGATGAATCTAATACATATGTGTTAGAAAGATTCAATACTACAGCTGGAAATCCTGTCAAGTAGATTCTTCTTAAATTGAATCTACCTGATCACAGGTCAATCCTCACGGATTTGAAGGTTATCCAACCAAACACGGGTGAATGACAAAGCCATGTTTGTCCCCCAGATTTATTGCTAACTATTTTATTTCAGGAATATATAAAGAGGGACATGGAGGTACCTAATTCTAGCTGACTCACAGATTCATAGCCATATACTCATACCCGACCGACAAATATAAAGACATCATGAAAGCTCAAGTACATGTTTCAAGACTTCCGCTACTCTGATACCGTACGTCTTTCTTGAAGTGACGAAGAATTAAAGTTAAACAATTTCAAATAAGTCTTCATGAAAGGCTCAAATACATATTTCAATACTTCCGCTACTCTGATAACGAACGTTTTTCTCGAAGTGACAAAGTATTATAGTTAACGGATCTCAAGAAAGACGTAGCATTAAAGTTTTTCAAGACAACCATTCAAGAAAGGTATAAGCATGTTGGTTCAGAAATCACAAATCCACAAGATGGCAAAATTACAAGATGGCGAAGAGATTATGCTTGGTTGATGATCTTAAGCTGCTCAAGATCACAATATCAAATACAAGTTCAAGGAACAAGCTCAATCCAGAAATCAATGATCACTACAACATATTTACATGAGAATCTCAAAAGAACGAGCTAAAGACTAAAGACAAAGCACAGTATGCTAGGCTTAAAGTTTTGTAAAATGGAGTGACCTCCCTTAGGGGGAGATTGTTGGAAACACAAAAAGTGTCGGTCACTTCCAAGTTGTAACAGGTCTTAGCTCGTAGATAGTATTAAGTGAAGAATAGAATCTAATCTGGCCCAAGGCCCATGGGAAGCCCATCATAGCCCATAGGCCGACCATCCATGTACTATATAAACCCTCTCCTAGCCTTGGAGAGGGGTTGGTAGTTTCATTTTCCATATTTCTATCTTAATAAACTTCATCCATTTTCCATCCATTCTTTCTCTATAACATCACAACCCACATCTCACTCTTGTTCTTGGTTTGATCATAAGATTACATGTTTATTCATATTTAGACATTATTCTAAGAGAAGATGTTGCAAAAGATGTTGAATCTCTATCTACAAAGTATACAATTGTGGATTGGAAGACTTACACTTTGTCAGAAAACTTCATGTACTATAAAATCATCAGAGGAGATGGAAGCTCAAAGAACTACAAGATTCTAAGTGAGATGTTATATGATTTTGATATACAAGATGTAGTAGAGTTATACAGGCTGGTCAAAGAAAGGTATAATTCCTCAAAACCAGAAGGATATGATTTAATGTTATGGGGATACTTGCATACACATTTTGAGCCTGATGAGGAGAGTGAAATATGGAAGAATCAGAATGAGTATAATCTGATAAGTTGGAGTCTGTGTGATTTTTGTGGAGTTCACATTTTGCTAATGCTGAGTAAAAGATTGGAGGTTGATCAAGAAAGCACACAAGCATATGAACTACTAAAGTTCATCAGATCACAAGTGAAGAAGTAGATAAGTGTTTGAAAGAATCATCATAAGAAGACAAGAAGATTTAATCTATAAGAAACTTGAGATTAGAGGCTAAATCACAAGTTTAGGGGAGGATTGTTGGGAATAAATATTCATTAAGAGTTAATACTGCCAAGGTATCACTAACAGTACTTATGGAGTTAGTACTGCCTGTACTTAGTACTGCGAGTGTTAAGTTAGTTAATACTGCTAGAAGAAAGGTTAATACTGCTGATGGTCAAAACTGCTGACTTGGAGATAAGGATACAATAAGATAATTATGGAATGTATATCTTTTATATTTTAGGAAGATTTGTATATGATTATAATTGTAATTGATCCTAAAAGTTCGGTAGTTATCTTGTAAAGGACTCCTTGTGGTGTATAAAAGGAGATCCTAGGTTAAGGTTTTACATATGCTTAAGAGATAGAGATACATCTTAGAGAAAGATTGTAATAGCTTCAAGGTTGTAACCCTAGTACTACAAGAGTACTCATATTATTGTTCTAATAATATTGAAGCAGTTTGTTATTTAATCATTGTTCATTGTTGGTAATGTTTCATTGATAAATACCTCTAGAGTATCAAAGTGTAGATTCCGCATACACTTTGATATACAAACAAAGTCTCAACCATTGTTATTTTGGATTCATCCAAGGTAACAAACAATTTACAACGTAAAGAATCGATCAAGGCTTGGGATTAACATTTACCTTCTCTTATTAGCAACTCAATTATATATGTACAATACATAAATATTTATTCTTGATTATCGTGTTATATGTGTGTGACCCTTAGGTCTTATAAATAGTGATCAATATAAGTTTGTATGTTTCGTCATGCACATAATACCAACAGTCCATAGGAATCATAAGGTCCCACCAAAGGATTCCTCACTTCCCTTTGTTCTCCGATGTTCAAGTTTTCCCTTATTTCGGTTTAAAATCCTCTGTTATTGCAAATATTAATTTAATCTATACATTCTTTTTATGTTTTGGTGACGACAAACACGTAACTTGGAAAACATAATGTAAAGTTCACAAGTAACTCGTATATGTATACTTCAACACACTGATATCTCGTCATCCCTATCCACCACAAGTAAACATCCACAATATACATTTATCAACTCGTCTCGACATCCCGAGACTTGTACTCACATGGGCTTCGCTAGTTGGATGGGGCCAAGCAAACGGACTATCTCATTGGGGGCCTAATAGAGGTCGACCTATTAAAGCCTAATCAAAGCTTCTAGAAGATGAAAGGAAACTAGTGAATTCAAAAAGCTTCTAGAAGATAGAGGGAAACTAATGAATTCAAAATTTGAATTAAGGTACATGCTTTTACCCAATCACCCTTTTATCCATTGGACAATTCACCCTTCTCCAAGTCAAGACTTCCCTATAAATAGCCAAGCCATGACTTCCCCCTCCTCTTGATGAAAACCCACGACACACATAACACAAACACATAGAATTTCTTTCTTGATCTTTAATCATGGTTCTAGCATAAGACATGGATCATGGTTGCATTTTATGTTAGTTCCACTAGTACTAAGGGGTATTTAATAAAGTATAGGGTGTCTTTACATGGAAGTGGTCATCCTTGATTACTTGTATATCATGTAGTCAATTGGGTTGGATAGAAGTGATTACATTTGATCACTTGTATGTCATAGAGTAGATCGAGTTGTATAGAAAGGTTCTTGATGTTTAGATTAGGAACTTGTGTCCATTTGACTACTATGTCATGAATCTCATCTTGTAATATTTTCATATAGATTATAGGTTAGATGGTTTATGTGTTTAGGCCTTAAAACACAAGGTTTGTTATGTTGGGCCATAAAACATAACAAGTGTTGTAAGGGTGGTAGATTGGTTCTAGCTAATATTAGAACTCGACATCTAGCTTAGTGTCAAAAAATAATGTAAGCGACGTGATTTATGTGTTTAGGCCATAAAACACAAGGTTTGTTATGTTGGCCATAAAACATAACAGGTTTGGTCGTACCCGAAGAAAAACTCGACATCTAGCTTAGTGTCGAAAAATAATGTAAGCGACGCGATTTATGTGTTTAGGCCATAAAACACAAGGTTTGTTATGTTGGCCATAAAACATAACGGGTTTGGTCGTACCCGAAGAAAAACTCTACATCTAGCTTAGTGTCGGAAAATAATGTAAGCAACGATGTAAGGTTTTCTCCGCCGTAAAGGGAGCTTGTTGACTAGTGAAGTAACTCTCGAGTTGGGTACTCGGGGAGTGGAGTAGGGCGAAGAGGAGCTTCGTGACCGAACCACTATAAATTACCGTGTCCGGATTGCATTTTCTTTTACCGTTCGCTTTACTTATTTATTTACATTTATCGCTTTACTTTTATATTTGCATTGTGTTCATGATTGTGTGGATCGTTGCGTATATTGTGTTAATTATGATCGTGTAGTACTTTGTAGTTAATATTGTGGTTGTGATTGTATTGTTATGATATGCGCTAGTTATTGTAAATTTATTATCGACACTTCTCATATTATGTCTAATTTGATTGGTGATTTGCTACGAAAGATTTCAAGTTTTTAAACGGAAACGTATTCACCCCCTCCCCCCCTCTACGTATTTCACATCCTCCATATTATCGACAGTCGCCCGGAATAAGTAAATTGGTACAAGATGTTGAAGTTATCTTTCATAAGTAGTCTTTAGCCATGATACTTTAGAGGATTAGGCTGGTCCTTCATCCCTAAGATGAAATAAGACAAGACCCCATTAGGTCGCCCCAAGTTTTTAGTCCGAGTTCAAGATCCAACGTCATAGTAAGTATATGGTTGGTGTAGGTTTTTAGAGAGATGAAGTAGAGAAAGAAATGCGTGAAAAGCGGAGTATGTGTTAACATGTCGTTCATCGTGGTGAACGACTGCTCTATCCTAGCCGGACCCCCCATCCACGACACAAGGATTGTGGAGACGAGGTTGTCGTTTAGGTGCAACGTAAGAATTGTGAGAACTTCGGGGCTAAGGTTGTTGCGTTGCATTAGGTGATTGTTGTGGACCATGTAGTGTTCCATCCGTACCTCATTATACAACAGTTGTCATTGTTATCCAACCTAGCTCCGCCAGGGGCGGATTTAGAGTGTAGCACGGGTATGCACGTGCATACCCTGTGAAAATTTATAACAGTGTAAATTTTTTTGTTTTTTTTCAATAGTTACTACAAAATACACCAAAACTTTGAGAGTGCACAACCTCCAAAATGTAAGATAATCATGGGTGCATACCCAAATCGATCTTACCATTGTTGAGTTGAGAAAGAAAATGGAATAAGCTCTAATGAAAATCTGAGTAACTCAGCATCCCCTCTTTTGTGAAGAAGATGATATAAGGTCAAATGGTCAATGGATATTGTGGTTTTAGTGGGTCAGTTGGGATTTAAGTTATAATATTAAGTATTGAGCCCATCATTTCCTTTTTTAAGACCCAACCCACTAAAATTGGCAAGTATTTTAGACTCTGTTTAGATTCTTTATTATTTTGGATTATGTTTAATTCAAGTTCATTATAATTTAGAAAAATTAGGATTTTAATGCTAGTAGCCAGTTAAATAGCAATCTCAATGTCTTGCGTGATGAGTATACAATATTGATCGGGATATTGACTCGGAAAGATATTTGTCTATACGTTATATAGTACATGCATTTTATGGCAATTTTGAGTGTTTTTAGGCTTAAATAACTAAAACTCGGTAAAATAAATCAAATTTTCGATAATTTGGATAAAAAAAAAAGAATAATCTTGCTTAACCCGAAAACCCGACCCGAAAAATCTAGCCCAAATTCCGGGCCCGAAAGATCAAAATTTCTAATAGTTTTACTAGTATTTGTACACACCCTGTTTTGGATTCCTGGGTCCGCCACTGAGCTCCGCAGTAGATTATACTTCATCGTCATTACCTCCGGACCTCGGATAACCTTCGTCGCCCTAGCTACTCCAGATGACCGTTCTAACATGAAGCAACTATTCCTTAATGTTCAGCCAAAGAGGGCGACTAAGTGTAATTATATATGTAACCGGAGGAGACTGTACCTCGTCAGTTCCCTTGTGCAAATGTCTACCCGAATGAAGAAGAATGATGAGCCGACCATCAGAATGGAAGCAATTAATGGTTGAAACGCGGTGCCACGATGGTCACCAGTAGCATGCCAACTTTAAATCATGTATCAAATATACCAAATTATTAAGGGTTTTATTTTTTGTAGTATACAAAGTTTAACTAAGCACACCACCTATCAATATAAAGGATACGTAAATAGTGATAAACCAAAACATGTGTAGCTATGTGCTTGATACATCAAAGTTTACATGTCAGATACGGGGTATATGAAATTTCGTATGGAAGTTATAAGAAACAAACGATGATTAATTGATGGAAAGTCAGTTATAATACAATCAGACTTTGTAATTAACCCCATAATATATAAAGAACACGTACTACAAGGGGAAAGTGGTAGAACAAAATAATACATGATCATTTGT
>BQNB010044600.1:0-15211 GCA_026074375.1 Tanacetum coccineum
ACGATTAACTATTAAACTACGAACTATTATAAACAATAAATATACGGGGTGACCGAGTCTTTTACTCATATCTAACACACTTAAATCCTACTTGTCCTCAAGTAGACAATAGAAATTTATTGAAAATGTATCCCAACCGAAGTTAAGGATTTTTCCTTTAAGCATTTCTTTTGTTTAATCACCTGTACAAAACCAAGCACCTCACGAAATATAGGAAATGAAAACACTCAGATCACTCAACTAATCTAGGGTGTAACATTTAATAGGTACGCTCATTTGCTCGGTCGTGATTAGTTTTCTATCATATGCTTGGCAAGGATACCCAACTCCACTACTAGAGCTAAGGAGTAACAAGTTAAGAGATAAATTGGGTTTTTATAAGGCTTAAGGTTGATCATTCTAACAATCTGATGACATCAAATAACATCATTTTTATAGCATCATTTAGCCCATGAAAATAACCCACTTTATATAATTATTGCAAAGAATTATTACTTAATCGTTTGTATTTGAGAATTGCAGTAATTATGGAGTACTTGGTGAAGATTAGCAAAAAGGTACGCATTCTGGAGCTTAAACGAACATTTTTGAAGATTATGTTCCTTACACCAATACTCCGTATCATCAATGATGACACGGGACGTATCTGTGCCTGCACTTCACAAAAGACCACGAAGGAAACAAGATCAATACGCCGTATCCAGGGAAGACCAATACGCCGTATTCAAGCTATGGAAATAAAATATTTTTGGAAGATATCGTACATGGTCCCTACTCCAATAAATCACCCCAATACGCCGTATCGATGCCTTTTTGTGTTTACACGTATTGACCTCTTTTCCAGACTCTTATAAATAGAAAACTATAAAACGAGTCTTTAAGGTGCTAATATATTATTTTCGATACCTAAACCATAAAAGTCGATTTTCAAAGGAGAAGAAGAGCAGAAGAGGTCTTGCAACGTAATTAATTCCATAGGAAACAACTTGTAATCTCCTATACTCTTATAATCGTTCAGTTTTTGGTATCATTCGTTAACTCGGTTAGTTTACCTTGGCTAAATTATTACTTTTGTATTGATTATGACGTTTGAAGGCTAATACCTTCGGGTATTAGCCATTATTATAAAGATCTAAATGTTTGGTTTGTTTATATCGATTGCTTAATTTATCGTTGATTGCTTGTTTATATTTATCAGTTTATACTTATCAGTTTATACTTGTTTACATGCTTTTGTATGCGACCTATATTTCAACTGGATCTAGTGATACGGACTAAGTAATCTAGATGTCAGGATGACTCTCCATATAGTGATATATACATCTAGACCAATAAGATCACAAATAATGACCTATCTTTGCCCTTAGATTGTGAGCTTAGTTGGACCGGCAGGTAACCCTAGGGATCAACGAGTATGTTCTCAATTAATTGGTAAAGACTTGGTTAGTGGACTACTAGTGTATGAATTGCCATTAAGCAGTAAGTGGGTAAAGTCTCTATGAGCTAGGGTGTAACAAGATCACCATTGCTTTAATCCATAAGATAGATTATAATCAGCAAATAAGGATGCTGATTATAATCTATCTTATGTATACGGCATTTCCACTTCCATTGTATACGGCGTGTCCAACCTTCTTATCCAATACAGCGTATTTGTTCAAAAGATTAATACGGCGTATTCATATCCATTGAATACGACGTATTCAGCATCTGATACAGTAACAAAACTGGTTTTTCGCATTTAATTTCTGTATATCTATGTTTCAGGTAGTGCATGACAAGGAGTTCAACTAAGGAACTATTTACGCCCTTCAAGGAACCGGAACGAGAATTTCGATCATCTAGGAAGCTTTTCAAGACACTAAGTCTTGACGAATCAAGATCACCTGAATTCAATCTATTTTCTGATTTAGAAGAATACTCCAAGGAAGAAGTTGCGGAAACAATGGCGGAAACCATAGAGCAGTACATGAGCAAAACTCGAGCTGACTATGGATCGGTAATTGCTAGGCCTAAAATCGATGACAAAGATAGCTTTGAATTAAAGAGCCAATTTCTCAAGGAACTATGTGACAACACCTTCAGCGGTTCAGATCACGAAGACGCGAACGAACACATTGAGAAAGTTCTTGAGATTGTAGATTTATTCCATATCCCTAATATAACTCAAGACCAAGTGATTCTTAGATCCTTCCCTATTTCCTTAACAGGAGCCGCGAGTCGTTGGCTAAGAAACAAACCATCTGGTTCAATCACAACTTAGGAAGATCTTAAGACAAAATTTCTAAGCAAATATTGCCCACCTGCTTAGACTGCAAAGAAAATGGAGGAGATCAACAACTTTCAGCAAGAACCAGATGAAACCCTTTACCAAGCATGGGAGCGATTTAAAGAACTCTTGATGAAGTGTCCTCAACACTATTTAATGGAGATGCATGAGGTAATCTTGTTTTATAACGGATTGGGTGTCCAAACTAGACAGATTCTTGATTCAAAAGGTGCAATACTATCTAAGACTGTTGCCGATGCAAAAGTAGCCATCCAAGAAATGCCTGAATACTCTCAAAAATAGCACAATGGAACATCTAGGATAAGAAGCATTAAAGCTTCTGGCAGATTGGCAGCCATACAAGCACAACTTAATAATCTTGGAAGAGAAATCAAGAAGGTGAATGAGAAGGTTTATGCTGCTCAAGTAGGATGTGAACAATGTAAAGGGCCCCACTACACCAAAGATTTCCCACTCAAAGAAGAAGGTAAAACCCTCAAGGAAGCTTACTACACTCAATTTGGTGGACCTTACAAAAAAGGAGGATATAGAGCAGCAACTCCAAGATTCTACCAGAGGAACAATGCAAACCCTTCGTACCAAGAACGGAGGCAATCTATGGAAGAAACCCTGAGCAAATTTATGAGTGAATCAGCGAAGAGACATGAAGAAAACTTCAACATGATTAAATAAATCCAAGCTTCGACTGATGCGGTCGTACGAAACCAAGGAGCATCGATTAAAACTTTAGAGATTTAAATCGGGCAAATAAGCAAGGTACTACAGGAAAGAGGATTTGGAAGCCTACCTAGCTCTACTGAAGCCAACCCGAGAGATCATGTCAAATCAATTTCGACCACTGTTAAAGCTGATTCAAACTCGATATGCCGTATTGGATCACCCCAATAAGCCATATCCACTCCACAGAACAGAAGATTCATGTTCAAGCCAAGACAAACGACAATCCCATTTCCAAGTCATTTGAGTGATTACTACTGTGAGGAAAAGAAGGGGATCATATGGACCATAATTCTCAGAAGCTTACTCATATGAAGCTTCACGTATCGATAAATCCATACCCTGAAAAAAGAAAGACCCAGGGAGTTTCACTTTACCTTGCTATATTAATAATGTTTGCTTTGATAATGCCCTTGCTGACTTAGGAGCTAGCGTAAGTGTTATGCCTCTCTCGACCTACCTTAACTTAGGTTTAGGCGAATTAGCTCACACTAAGTTGACAGTTGAATTAGCAGATAGGACTATGAAATATCCAAAAGGAATTGCTAAAAACGTGCTAGTAGGTACTGGTAAATATGTTTTCCCCGTAGACTTTATAATTCTTGATATGCCCGAGGATTTCAAAGTGCCTTTGATCCTCAGAAGACCATTTTTGTCTACCGCCCATGCTAAGATTGATGTATTCAAAAGGAAGATTACTTTGAGGGTTGGGGATAAGAAAATTATTTTCAAAAGTGTTAAACCTGCTAGTAGTTTTATTAAGAGGGTCTACATGTTAAGCTTAAGAGAAAGAATGGAACTTGATCTAGAAGCTAGGCTAATAGGAGAGACTTTGGTGTTAAATAGATCATTAGACCCTTTATATAGAGATTACATAGAACTAAATGCTCTTAATGTACCATTAGAGCTTAGGAGAGATCCAGTTGATGATTTGATGCCCACCATTAAGGAAGGTGAGGTAATTGAGGAATTTAGAGCTAGGAATGATGCTAGAATGTTTGCAAAATTTTTAGATATCCTAGTGACTATGACCATGATAAGAAGATCCGTATAAGCTGCCCCTATAATCTGAAGTTTTCAAGCATGATAGGTTTTGAATTTTTACACTCTAATTTTTTTCCCTATCTTGTACGTGAATGTGATGTCCAAAAATTTCATAATTCTATAATGAAGGACAAATTGGAATACAAGGGAAATAATGTAGTTGAAGCCTTAATGAACATACCTATCTTTGTTGAAACTTTTGCTGTCTTAACGGATTTTGTAGTTTTAGAAGATATGGATGTTTATCGTGATGAAGGAATGGGCGATGTTAATTTTGGCGAACCGTTTTTGAGAGAAGTTGGGATTAATGCAAAATGGTTTGAAGGAATGATTACCATTTACAATGGTAATGAAGAAGTTACTTACCAAATGGTGCGGTCACATCCGAGGTTTAAACGCCACACTAATGAACAATGCAACAAGATCTCGCCATTACTAAAGGTAAGTGAAGAGGATAAAATGAATGGAATCTCGCATCCGTACCAAAAGCTCAAGAGTTTCTATAAGGGGGTATTGAACTTAGGACCCGAATATGTCCGAGATGCGAAGATGGAAGAATGGCTCACACGCGGGCACATAAGCGTGCATGAGACCGAATGAAGAAGCTGGAAGGAAAAAGTATAACATAAAGACTAGCTGAAAGAAAAGTGCTTCTCGGGAGACAACCCGGATTGTTATTTATTTTTATCGAGTCTGTCTTCCCAGACATCAATACGGCGTATCCGCTCCATACCATATGGCGTATTAAATGTCTGGACATTATCAGTCCTTTATTTTTATGCACTTTAAACATTATTGTCAGTTCTGTCAATACGGCGTATTCATTTACATGATACGGCGTATTCAACAGACTGACCTGTATTTAGATACTTTTTACAGGTTTCTCAATACGGCGTATTCCAGTTTATGGATATGGCGTATTGGTTTCCTGTACAGTTTATTTAGCTTATTTAATTAACCGTAGATACCCGAGATAGGATTTTGTATGTTTTTCCTATATTTTGCACAGAACCTCGCTGCAAAGAAATCGACAAAGTTGGTGAAATATCTACAATCTGGAAATCTAGAAGTGTTAGAGTCTTGAAATCTCAAGACGGTTGTTCAACACATCCTTGCTCATAAACTCAACTTGGAGAATCTACCGAGCAAAATATCAGAGGAGTTTCTCATTCTAATTCTTTTAATTCCTATTTTTAATGTTTTATCTATACAACGAGGACGTTGTATAATTCAAATGGGATGATGAGAATTAGAATGTATACTTGTCCTATTTTTTCACTAAAATGCTTAAATTATGCTTAAATTAAAAAAAATTCAAGCATACTTTTGTGAAATTACTTGTTACATAACCTGCATACAAAAACCCTTATTAGATATTGTGAGGATTTAACCTTATCCGTTTCCAAATGTTTACCCA
This sequence comes from Tanacetum coccineum, assembly GCA_026074375.1. NCBI lineage: Eukaryota > Viridiplantae > Streptophyta > Magnoliopsida > Asterales > Asteraceae > Tanacetum > Tanacetum coccineum. The sequence goes on from BQNB010044600.1 coordinate 5,469, forward strand.
AATTCCACAAAATATGAGTGTGCCGATGATGTTGTAGACTTTAGAACTTGGCTTGGTATATCTATTCGAGACCACAATGATGAGTACTATGGATTTAGATGGAGTAACTTGTTTAAATTGGTAAAATTCTAGGATTACACCCAAAAAGCCTTTATATGTTGTTTTATTAACTAACTACACTGGTTAGTTAAAATCCCCATATAAACCCTTTGTTTACTCTCATCTTAAGAGTAAGATACCCCTAGAAAAACCAATAGAGCCAATCCTTTAGGAATAACACCAACTGTTTGTTTCGTTACACCTTTACACCTTAGCCTACCATGTTAGATTAAGTCCATTTATCAGTTGCTAGTTGCTTAAAGTGTAAAGTATGTATTTCCCGAGTCTTGTGTCAATTTTCTATCTTTTGTACGGTTGGAAAGAAATTTGCACATTGCAAATGAGAATGTATAAAGTAGTCAAAACTCATGTATTTTTACTACCAACACAATTATTGGTACGTCCGAAGAATGAAGAATTATCGAAGGAATTATCCGGAGTTATTATGATCGTGAAGATGGTGAAATTACATCGAGTTTCATAGTTAGTTAAAAAAAGAAAAATTAGAAAAATCGCAACAAAAAAGAGGAGAAAAGTTTGAAGATAATCGTTTCACAAAAGCAAAAACCAAAGGAATTATATGAAGTATCGATTATTCGTTGATACGTCTTATAAGTCAACGATGTAAAGTTTTGTATAAAGTGGTAGATATCGCCACTTGCCTTGTAAAAGTATGTAAAGTATGGGATTATTAGGAAGTTGACCGTTACGGGAACGCCAACGCAGGTTGTTGTTTTTGATCTATGATCAAGACGTGTGTAAATAGTTGTGTCTTTTTCATGGTAACGGTCGGGAAAAAGTGTCTAGCAACTTGTATCTTAGACTTAATCTATTTGTTTCGTAAATTTTATTTAACAACAACTTATTTCCCTTTCCTAATCATTAACCATGGGTTTTACTCGAATGAGGATGTGATCGAACATGCATGTCTATTCCGTCGTTACAGCCATGTATGCATGGTTCAGCTGCCTTGTTGGTTTATTACTATTGGTGAAAGTTAGAAGATCCATACCCTATATCATTCTTCATCCTAACCCTTGGTTAAACTCGAATGAGGATGTGATCGAACACACATGTCTATTCCGTCGTTATGGCCATGTATGTGTGCTTTAACTGCCTTGTTGGTGTGGTACTTTTGGTGAAAGATTGTAGAATGACCAACCCTAAGCCTTATTATAAAAACCCATTTTACCTTTATAAACTTGTTACTCCTTAGCTATAGTGGTGGAGATGTGTATCCTTGCCAAGCCTATGATAGAATACTCGTCACGACCGGGAAATTGAGTGAATTAATTACATGTTACCACATAGATTAGTTGAGTGATTTGAGTGTTTTCATCTTTCTATTTCGTGAGGTGTTTGGTTGTGTACTTGTAATAGATCAAATAAATGCTTAACGAAAAAAATCCTTAGGGATACATTTTCATAAACTTCTAAAGGCTACTTGAGGACAAGTAGGATTCAAGTGGAGGGATATTTGATGACATCAAATAACGTCACTTTTATAGCATCATTGATCCCATGAAAATAACCTATTTTATATAATTATTGCAAAGAATTGTTACTTAATCGTTTGTATTTGAGAATTGCAGTAATAATAGAGTAATTGGTGAATATTAGCAAAAAGGCACGCATTCTGGAGCTTAAACGAAGATATTTGAAGATTACTGTTTTGACACCCAATACGTCGTATCCATCAAGGAAGATACGACGTATCTGTGCCTGTACTTCACAAAAGACCACGATGGAAACAAGATCAATACGCTGTATCCAGGAACGACCAATACGCTGTATTCAAGCTATGGAAATAAAATATTCTAGAAGATATCGAATGTGGTCCCTACTCCAAGAAACCCTAATACGCCGTATGGAAGCCTTTCCATACGCCGTATTGACCTTTTTCTAAACCTTATAAATAGAAAACTCAAAAACAAGTTTTAAGGGTGCTAAATCATATTTTCGATACCTAAACCATAAAAGTCGATTTTTAGAGGAGAAGAAGAGCAGAAGAGGTCTTGCAACGTAATTAATTCCATAGGAAACAACTTGTAATCTCCTATACTCTTGTAATCGTTCAGTTTTTGGTATCATTCGTTAACTCGGTTAGTTTACCTTGGCTAAATTATTACTTTTGTATTGATTATGACGTTTGAAGGCTAATACCTTCGGGTATTAGCCATTATTATGAAGATCTGAATGTTTGGTTTATTTATATCAATTGCTTAATTTATCATTGATTCCTTGTTTATGTTTATCAATTTATACTTGTTTACGTGCTTTTGTATGCGACCTATCATTCAACTGGATCTAGTGATACAGACCAAGTAATCTAGATGCCAGGATGGCCTTCCATATAGTGATTTATACATCTAGACCAACATGATCATAAATAACGACCTATATTTTTCCTTAGATTGTGAGCTTAGTTGGACCGGCAGGTGACCCCAAGGATCAAAGAGTATGTTCTTAATTAATTGGTAAAGACTTGGTTAGTGGACTACTAGTGTATGAATTGCCATTAAGCAGTAAGTGGGTAAAGTCTCTATGAGCTAGGGTTTAACAAGATCACCATTGCCTTAATCCGCCGTATTCGAGCTATGGAAGTAAAATATTTCTAGAAGATGATCCGAATGAGGTTCCTACTCCAAGAAACCTCCAAAACGAACGCCGTATACGAGCCTTTCATAACGCCGTATTGACCTTTTCCAGACCTATAAATAAAAACTTCAAAAACGATTGTTAAGGATCTAAAATAATATTTTTCGATACCTAAACCATAAAAGTCGATTTTCAGAGGAGAAGAAGATCAAGAAGAGTCTGGTAACGTAATTTAATTCCATAAGAACCACTTGAATCTCCTATACTCTTGTAATCTTCATTTTTGGTATCATTCATTAACTCGATTAGTTTACCTTGGCTAAATTATTACTTTTGTATTGATTATGACGTTTGAAGGCTAATACCTTCGGGTATTAGCCATTATTATGAAGATCTGAATGTTTGGTTTATTTATATCAATTGCTTAATTTATCATTGATTCCTTGTTTTATGTTATCAATTTGATAACTTTTTCGTGCTTTTGTATGCCGACCTAAACATTCAACTGGATTCTAGTATAGCCAGACCAAGTAGATTCTAGGATGCCAAGTGAGGCCTTCCATATAGTGATTTATACATCCAGACCAATATGATCATAAATAATGACCTATATTTTTCCTTAGATTGTGAGCTTAGTTGGACCGGTAGGTGACCCCAAGGATCAAAGAGTATGTTCTCAATTAATTGGTAAAGACTTGGCTAGTGGACTACTAGTGTATGAATTGCCATTAAGCAGTAAGTGGGTAAAGTCTCTATGAGCTAGGGTTTAACAAGATCACCATTGATTTAATCCCTAAGATAGATTATAATCAGCAAATAAGGATGCTTTATGCGGATGCGTTTAATTGTGACAAAATTCTATGTGTCTAGGTTTAAGGAAAAAGTACCGCCTTAATCTTAAGAATGATATGCCGCCTCGAGATAAGTAATCATTGCACTAAATAAACAAACCAACGTTCTGATTGGATTAATAATGGTTAATACAGTTTTCTTATATTTGGATAGACCGCTCTTTTATCTTCTGTTAATTTGCTTGCGTGTGTTTTAGTGTCTTAAGTTGATTTTAGTCACCACAAAACCCATGTCAGTCTCTCAGGCTGAAAACCCCCTTATCTGTTAGATTTAGGATTAACATAGGTTAGCATAGGTTTAACATAGAATAGAATTAACTTAGTCTAGACAACCAAAATATTAATAAATTGAAATATTGTTTCTCGCTCTCAGTGATCGACACCCTACTTACCACGAAACTACCACCGATCGGGTACACTGCCCGTTAAAGTGTTGTTTTTGGTTAAGTCGGAAAAATATAAATTTAAAACTTGAAATCATTATAATTACAACCTCACAACGACACAATCACAATCTTTTACCAAAAATGCCACACCAACAAGGCAGCTGAATTATACATACATGGCAGTAACGACAGAATAGACATGTATAATTCGATCACGTCCTCATTCGTGTTTAACCGAGGGTTAGGACGAGAATGATATAGGGTATGAGATCATCTAACTTTCACCAAAAGTAATAAACCAATAAGGCAGCTGAATCACGCATACATGGCCGTAATGACGGAATAGACATGCATGACTCGATCACATCCTTGTTCGAGTAGAACCTAAGGTTAATTGTTAGGAAATAGAAGTAAATTGTTGTTAAATATAATTCATAAAACAAATAGATTAAGCTTGAACAAATAAGGTCTATAGTTGCTAGCGACTTTCCAACCGTTCCATGATAAAGACTCAGAAATATATACAAATGTCTAGATCATAGAAATGACAAAGACAACCTAAGTTGGCGTTCCCATAACGGTCAACTTCCCAATCATCCCAACTTATACATACTTTACAAACAAGTGGTGATATCGACCACTTTTATACAAAACTATACATCATTGATTTTCACCACATATCAACGTATAATCGATCCTTCCAAGTAATTTATCGGTTTAAGCTTAATGAACTGACTATCTAACTTTCCTTCTCTTTTTTTGATGCATTTTCTATTTTTCATTTTTTTAACATAACAAACCAATATAATACGAAGTTCGGTGTAATTTCACCACCTTCACCATCATAATTCATTCGGATAATTTTTCTTTAAACACTTCACTTCGGATATAGAACATATTTGCGAAAGTAGCAAAATACACGAGCTACATACTTTTACATTCCCATTGCATTGTGAAATTTCCCGACCTAACCGGAGATAGAAAATTTCACTTTGACACAGGAACTACAAAACTTTACACAAAAGCAACTAGCAACTTTGATTAAATAGGCTTAATCTACAGGGTAGGCTAATGTGTAAAGGTGTAGCGAAATAAACATTTTGGTGTAAAAAACAGGAATGACTCAACAAGTTTTTCTAGGGGATCTTACTCTTATAGCGAGAGTAAGCAAAGGGTTATACAGGGGTTAACTAACCAGTGTGGTTAGTTAATATCACAACATATAGGCTTTTTGGTGTATTCCTAGAAATTTACCAGTCAAACATGTAACTCCATCTAAGTCCATAATACTCATCATTGTGGTCTCGAGTGATATACCAAGCCAAGTTCTAAAGTCCACTACATCACCGGCACACTCATAATATTGTTGAATTTTTGGTAAACGTTTAGAAACGGAATAGGCTTAATTCTCACAATATGTCATTAAGGGTTATTTGTGCGCGAGGTAATGTAACTAGTAAATTTTACAAAAGTTATGTTATTTTTTTTAATTTGGCATAATTTAAGCATATTGCATATTATTTTTAAAAAGAAGTACAAGTAGGCATTCTAATTCTCCATCCCCCCACTTAAGTTATACAACATCCTCATTGTATAGATAAAACAATTAAAGAAACATAGGAAATAGAATTAGAACGAAGAACTCTCCTGATATGTTGCTCAGGTTGATTCTCCAATTTGAGTTTTTGAGGAAAAGTGTGTTGAAGAGGCGTCAAAATGCCCGTATGAGTTCAACACACGTCTTTTTCAGAGTATACCATCACCAATTCATCTATTTTGTTACAGCAAGGTCCTGCATAAAAGTTAGAAGACAAAGCATGCAATTCCTATCTCGGTTTTACAATGGTTACAATGCAGAAAAATAAACACACATACTGTACAGGTAGTCAATACGCCGTATCCCAAACCCAAGGATACGTCGTATTGCATCCTGTAAAAACAAATGTTTTAAAGTTTGCAGGAATTAAAATGCAGAAATTAAAGAACTGATAACGTCCAAACATATCCATACGCCGTATCCATAGAGATTCGATACACCGTATGGAAGGTCTGGGAAGACAAACTCATCAAACAATTAAATTACAATCATCAAACAATTAAAAATAGCTGGGTTGTCTCCCGGTAAGCACTTTTCTTTCAGCCAGTCTTTAAGTTAGACTTTTTTTCTCTTCCTCTTCTTCATTCATCTTTTATTTGCTCGCACTCTTTCCTTCATGCGAATCTCTCCATAATCTTTTGGCATGTCACAAACATTTTGCAAAACGGCATGCCAAGCACAACACCACTTGTTACATCCATATCTTCAATGATTGAGAAACCTGAAATAATAGAAAAATTCCTAACAAAAATAGGTATGTCAATCAAAGTCTCTAATAGTTTCTTCATGTCAAGTGTGTAGGGTGATGACTTAGGAAGGCTAGGTGATGAGTATGGTGGGCTAGAATTATAGCTAAGAGAGGTGGGGGTGTGTGGTTTAGCCATGGCAAAGAAAAGGGACAAGGAGGTGACAAGGCTTTCTTGGTGGCTAAGGGTTATGATAGAGGTGCTTATTGATCCTTTGTCATTACATTCCCCTACATAAAAATCCCATAGTCCATTCTTAGTGTTTCTATCCAGGTTCCAATGATTTTTAAATTTCGATCCTAGCCAATTTAAAAATTCGAGATAGTCGGTTCCGTTGTCTAAGTCATTTGGGCTCTTACTATTGCAAGTATGGGAAAGTGGATAATATTTAAGGAAAAATTTCTCACCTAATTCGTTCCAAGTAGTCACTGTACCATCTATTTCATTATTCTACTATTCCTTAGCATCTCCACTAAGTAAATTCGAGAAAACCTATAATCGGATTTGATTATGATCCACATTAGGAATTTTAATCCATTATGCTATCTCGAACACTTTTGCCATGTGGTCGATGACGTCACCCCTGTCTATTCCATTGAAGGTATTGTCTTGCAATATCTTTAAAAATTCGTCACCGATTTTGAATTTGGCATTTAAGTTGTCACTACGTGTAGTATTATCTGAACCATGAAGATTATCTTGAGAGGTAGGTTTAGTCATAGTTCCAATTTTCGTCAAACGTTTTTTGAGTATAAGCACAAATGATCAGTAGGATGTGCCCTTAGGAAAGAGAACACATAAAACAGGAAATCGAATACGTAAATTCAAGGTTGCCAATATATCAAGTGATTGATATGCCGTATTCAATGGATTTGAATACGCCGTATTAATATATTGAATATCAGTACGTCGTATTGAGTTTACAGAATACGCCGTATTGTTTGGAAGAACAGGATACGTTGTTTAGACTGCAGAAATCAATACGCTGTATCTGGGTAGAAAGTTTGATACGTCGCATCCAACTGGTGGATACGCCGTATCAGGTGTTCGACCAGAACAGAATACTTTGAAAATAATTAAATAATACAGAAATTTAATCACACAATTAAACAAATACAAACAGAATTTAAATAATTAGATTATTCTAAGCTAAGCTAAATACTGGTTAAAAATACTAATAAAATAAAGATTAAACAATTTTCACTCCCCGGCAACGGCGCCAAAAACTTGATGTGTTGTCGTGTAGGTTGTATTTATTGATTATCAAGTTTTAAATTTATATTTAGATGACTTATCCTAAAACAACACTTTAAAGGGCAGTGTACTCGGTCAAGATGGAGTTTCGTGGTAAGTAGGGTGTCGAACACTAAGAGCGAGAAAGAAACCTTATATTATATCCGTATTTTAATCTTAATTAATAGTCTAGGTTTAATTCATAGTTATTTCTAATTTAAACCTATGCAAAAACATGTAACAATGATAATTGGGGGGGGGGGGGGTTCATTCCTGAGAGACTGGCCAGTTTTGGTGGTGACTAAAATCATTTTAATACACAATATTCACGCAAGAAGATAGTCAGAAGATACCATAGCGGTCAAGGCAAAATATAGAAAACTGTATTAGCCATAATTAAATATGATTAAATATTGGTTTGTTTGTTTAGTACAATGAGTGCTTATCTCGAGGCGGCATATCATTCTTAAGACTTAGGCGACACTTCTTCCTAAGACCTAGACACATTGAATCTTGTCATAATTAACTCATCCGCATAAAGCATCCTTTTAGTTTTATTATAATATATCTTAGGGAATAAAGCAACGGTGATCTTGTTAAACCCTAGCCCATTGGGACTTTACCCACTTACTGCTTGAAAGCATTTTATGTACTGGTAGTCTACTGTCCAAGTCTTTACCAATGATTAAGAACGTACTCGTTGATCTAAGGGTCACCTGCCAGGCCAACTAAGCTCACTAATCTAAAAGCAAAAGATAGAAAAATTATTTGGTGATCCCTATTGTTCAAGATTATAAACACGATATAAAGAGCCAGTCCTAGTAATCTAGATTACTTGGGTCAGTCTCACTAGACCCAGTTGAATGATTGTTTTCTCATATTCCAAGCACATAATCCAAGCTGAAATGACAAACATATTAAACAAACAACGTAAATTAAGCAATCGAGATTTAAACAAACCAAAACATTGAATCTTTAATTAACATGGCTAATACCCCCGATAGAATTAGCCGCAACCATTTGTAATAATACAAGTATAATCAAACAACCAAGGTAAACTAACCGAGTTTATGAACGATACCATAAATCGAATGATTACAACAGTATAGGAATTACACGGCATCTTCTATGGAATTAGTATCGATGCTTGATCTTGGTTGCGCTTCGTCTCTTTAGAAAATCGACTTTTATGTTTATGGTATAGAGAATATGATTTTGCACACTGAAAACTCATTTTTGAGTCTTCTATTTATAGTCTTTGAAAATAAGTGGATACGTCGTATTGAATGAGGTCAATACAACGTATTGGGGTGAATTCTTTGGAGTGCACACTACATTCACAATCAATCAGTAATAATTATCTTCAATCACATTTACTACCGGATCTTTGATTATAGACCAGATGGATACGACGTATGTAACCAGCAGGATACGCCATATTGGTATTGAACGTACGCGTTTTCTTGTGAAGTCCAGGCGCAGATACGACGTATCTTCTTTGCTGGATATGGCGTATGTAGTCAGAAATAAGCAATCTTCAAATATCTTTGTTTAAGCTCCAAAATGTGCGCCTTTTAGTTTGTCTTCACAATATACTCTGTAATTACTAATTAATGCAATTAACAACTTTAAGCAATTAAGTAACAATTATGTGGGTAATTTACTTGGGATAAATGATGCTATAAAAACAACGTTATTTGATGTCATCATATAGCATGTGATGAATCGTAACCACCATAATACGATTAGGCTCGTCTCCTCGTCGTTGAGTAGTTTGCTCAAGATCTTGAACCTATACCCTTGCGGTGAGGTCGTTTGGTTTGGCGACGGCTATGGTGGGCCGCTCGTCCTCAAAACGAGCCTCGGTGATACGAGCTAAGAAGAAGGCTTCTCCTAAAGTTGTAGGGTTCAACCTCAACAGTTCCCGTTGTAACGTTAATTTAAGTCCGAAGATATTAAATGATTTAAGTAATTCGACCACCATACCCATTTGCAAGATCTTAGATAGTGCTTCTTCCACGTTCTAATCGCTGCCACCTGATGCCATGAATAATAGCTCGATTGTTTTCAGCACCGATGAACACTAACTCGAAAACAGTTTTTTTTTGGATTGGAACCCTAATTCAGTAGCCTCTCAATGAGGACTCTCAATGAAAGCACCAATTGATACCACCTGGTTTGGGTTGTATCGGATAGTAGCACCACATTTAGCATGTACGAGCTCCTTAAGAAA
>BQNB010044600.1:16486-36688 GCA_026074375.1 Tanacetum coccineum
CTTGATATGGTTGAGCAGTAGAAACAAGTGCTAATGGGTTAGTATTCTTGGCTATTCTTTCAGCACAGATTTCATTAACTTCCTTTTTTATATTGTTGCTTGACAAGATACTTCATCTAATTTGTGTTGTTGCTTGACAATTGTTACAAACCTTGACCATTCTGGTTGAAGTTGTTGAAGAAATTGAACATTGACTTGCATCGTTGCAACTGTTAAGTTGTTTCATATCATTTCATTCATCAGTTTGTAAAACCTTGTGTAGTATGATTCCATTGTTTCTCCATCGTGAGAGGTGAATTTTCCAAACTCACAAAATAAGTTTGTCTTGACATCTTGAATGTTGAGGGATTCACCTTGTTGTAGCCTTTCAATAACTTCCCACATTTCATGAGCTATCTTGCATGCATCAACAGTTGAGTATATTTCATCTCCAATTCCAGTCAATATCAAATGAATCGCTTCCTTTTCTGATTCAAAATGAGCTTTGTTTTCAGGAGACATGTTCAGGATTGTCTCAAGTGTTGTTCGTTCAGGAACCACTAGAGAATTATCCGTTGCAGGTACAACTGGAATTATGACAGTAGAAGGAGTGTAAAGACCTTCGAAAATACATTTCCTTAAGGCATCACCATTTGGTCTTGTAACAATGTATCATAAGAAACGTGATCGCCATTATGCATATCGTCCTGTTGCAAGCATTGGTGGACGATCCCTTGAACCAGCTGGCAAGATGTTGTTATGCATTTGACTGTCAGTTGTGGAAGTTACAATTAGAGTTGTCATGATGAATGATTGTTAAATTATGAAGTGAAAATGATTGTAGGATCTTAAGTAGATGTGTTATGATTGAAGTTGTGGTAAAATGAATACAATTAACGTCCACAGGATTTTACAAGTCTACGATTAAAACTGAGAAAAGAATTGAGTCTTTCGTGGGATTTTACAAAATCAATAGAAAACCGTGAATGTAAATTGATTAAGATGAATGTTTGTTTGAGTTGAATTAAATGTCTTTTAAGTCCTTGATTGTGATTGTGGTTCGTTGTTTGTTAAGTTTAATTAATGGTCGTTTAAAGTCCAAAGTCTGTCTTGTCCAAAATTTAAGTTTACCGAAATTGGCCAGTTACCGAAAATGAATTAACCGAAAATAGGTTCACTGAAAATGAAATTTGGTTCTGTTTAAAAATAAGCAAACCGCCACCAATTTTTTTTTTTATCAAACCGCCACTAAAATTTCACCAAACCGCTAGGAAAAATAAGTCAAACCGCTGCCTGTTTTAGGAGCAAACTGCTGGCTGGAAAAATAACGACCAAACCACGGCATAAATAATACCAAACCGCTTGCGAAAGTACAAGCAACGCTGCCTTATATACTTGAAAAAACCGCCGACCTGTTTTAGCTAACAAAACCGCTGTCTGTTTTAAATACTTTGCAAACCGCTCCCTTTTAAACTCTCTCAAACCGCCGGACTGATTAGAACTTAGTAAACCGCCTCTGTATCAATCCGCCACTTATAAAGGCAAAACCACTGCCAAAGAACAAACTCAACTGCCACACCTCCTTTTTTGATCAAACCGCCGCTAAAAACCTAAGACCAAGTACAAGGTCACTTCAGCTTTTGTTTTCATGCATAAGCTTAGCTTCCAAACAAACGTCCTTATCTAACAGTCAAAACAAAAACCGCCCACTATAAACTTTAATATTAAACTGAAACCTCCACGATGAACAAAAATTTGGATTAAGCAAAAAACAACCAAATAAGCTATGTAACTACTCAAATAAGCTCTAAATGCTTAAGACCAAGTGTGTGGGTGAGTCTGTAACACCAAAGAACACGTTTTTACCTTGTGAATCACTAGAAATAAACCAACGAAAGAGTAAAGAAAAACAAAACACCAAGAAGGCAAAAAAACAGGAGATTGAACCGCCATTTGAAAACATAACATAGTCGGATCTTTTAAACTTAAATTCAAACTAGGAAAGAGCAAGTTAAACACACTAATAAACACAATTCAATAGAGTAATATTATCTTGGTGTGGTTATATTTTAAGTTTATCCGTGAGCTTATATCAAAATAATCCATTGGATTTTATTTTTTATTTTTTGAGCTTATTGACCACAAAGCTACCCTATCCACTCCGAGGCTCTGATACCAACAAAATAACTACCAAACCACTGCTTAAATATTACCAAACCGCTGCCAAAGTACGAGCAAACCGCTGCCTTATATAATTGAACTAACCGCCACCTGTTTTAACTTAAGCAAACCGCTGTCTGTTTTAATCTTTGCAAACCGCTGCCCTTTTAAACTCTCTCAAACCGCCGCCTGTATCAAACCGCCACTTATAAAGGCAAACCGCTGCCTAAGAACAAACTCAAACTGCCACACTCCTTTTTGATCAAGCCGCCGCTATAAACTTAAAACAAAGTACAAGGTCACTTTCTAGTCTTTTGTTTTCTTGCATAAGCTTAGCTTTCAAACAAAACGTCCTTATCTAACATCAAACCGCCACTATTAAACTTAAATATTAAACTCAAACCACCACGATGAACAAAAATTTGGATTAAGCAAAAAACAACCAAATAAGCTATGTAACTACTCAAATAAGCTCTAAATGCTTAAGACCAAGTGTGTGGGTGAGTCTTTAACACCAAAGAACACATTTTTACCTTGTGAATCACTAGAAATAAACCAAACTGCCAAGTTGAAACATAAAATAAGCCAAATCTTTTAAGCTTAAAATTCTAACTAGGGCTTATCTAATGCATGAAATAGTAACATAATAAGATGTAGAACGAGTAGAACAAGGAAAGAGCAAGTTAAACAAACTAATAAGCCACAAAATCTATGAGCCGTGAGCTTATATACTAAAATAAGCCATGAATTTTTTTTTGAGCTTATTACCACAAAACAACCACTATCCACCCGAGGCTCTGATACCAAATGTCGGTACCTCGTAATCACTTCACTTCATTACATGGAACACGAATTAAAGTAGAAAATAAGAGAGAAGTTGGAAGAATTGTAGAGAGAAGTTAGAGAGAGAAACTAGAGAGAGAAAGGAAGAGAATGGTTAATTTACTTGCAAGTGAAAAATTACAAATGAGACCAACACCCTCTCCATCCTTGGAGAGGGGTATTTATAGTTAAACCATGAGGCTTACATGCCTATGATATTTCTACAGGACAGGCTCGAGATTACTTGGGCTTACGCCAAATACACGTGACCGATTAGCTTACATAAGCGAGCCTGTTTACCCGTTCTATCCTATTACAACGTTACATATTTAAATGACTGAGACTTAATATTCTTAATAAACGAACTTCCTTGTTCGACTCAATATTTTGAGGCTAACACATTCAAATCACTCAACTAATCTCTGTAGGAATAACATGCTATCTAATACGCTCAATTGACTCGGGTCGTGGTAGGTAATTAATATAAGCTTGGCTAAGGCATACCAATCTCCTCCACTAAAAGCCAAGGGAGTAAAATGTTTAATAGAGAAGGTAGATATGGGTTTTTTGTGCGGAAAAAGGCGTATGGTTGATCAGAATCTCAATCTTTCCCAGATTGTAACACTCCAATCAAGGCAGCTAAAGTACACATCTTGTTTGTAAACGACGGAATAGATCTTTTGTGTGTTCGATTCACATCTTCATTGATTTAAACCAACGGTTAAGATGAAGCATAAATTTATGGCAAGGAACCTTCTCAACTTTCACAAAGTTGTAATCCAACCAGGCAGTAAGGACATAGCCATATATGGCTGTATCGACTGGAACTAGACTGCTTAAACGCTCGAATAAGTCCTATTCGTGTATAACAAGCGGCCTAATCATAGGTGATGAGGAAGTAATTTGTTGTTAAATAAAACTCTAAGAAACAATAGATTAAGACTTACAGATACAAGTTGATAGACACTTTTTCCTTGGCCTTGTTACCTATGATAAAGACACAACTATTTACAACTTCTTGATCATAGATCAAACTACAACCTAAGTTGGTGTTCCCGTAACGATTTACTTTCTCAATCATCCCAAAACCTTTACCATTACCCTTACCATGGTAAGTGGCGTTATTCCACTGTACAATACTCTTACATCATTGTTTTTTGTTATCTTCAAACTTTCTTTCTCTCTCGTTTGTAGTTTTTTTATTATCTTTCATTTTTTTTGCTAACTATTACTTAAATCTCGGTGTGAGTTTCACCATCACTTCACGATCATAACAATTCGGTTAATTTCTTCAATAGTTATCCTTTCATTCTTTGGTTTCATCACATAATTGTGACGGTACGTAAAATCACATGTGTTTGGGGCTACTAATATACCTTCATTTGCAATGTGAAGAATTGTACCACCGCAACAAAGATAGAAGGTAGTAAAATCACATGAGTTTTGACTACTAATATACATTCCCATTTGCAATGTGCAAATTTACAACCGCACCAAAGATAGAAAATGACACAAGACTCAGGAAATACAAACTTTTCACTTTAAGCAACTAGCAACTGTAAATTAAACTTAATCTAACATGGTAGGTTAAGGTGTAAGGGTGTAACAAAACAAATAGTTGGTGTAATTCCTAAAGGATTGGCTCTACGGGTTGTTCTAATGGATCATCACTCTAAAGATGAGATTAGAAAAGGGTTTAAACAGGGAGGTTAACTAACTGGTGTAGTTAGTTAATAAGCAACATGTAAAGGCGATTTGGGTGTAATCCTAAAATATACCAAGCCAAGTTCTAAAGTCTACAACATCACCGGCACACTCATATTTTATGGAATTTGGGTAAACATTTGGAAACAGAAAGGTTAAATCCTCACAATATCTAACAAGGGTTATTGTGTACGGGTTATGTAACAAGTAATTTCACAAAGTATGCTTGAATTTTTTTTAATCTGAGCACAATTTAAGCATTTTAATGTGAAAATTAGAACAAGTAAACATTCTAATTCCATCCCCCACTTGAATTATACAACGTACTAGTTGTATATATAAAACATTAAATACGAGAATTTAAAAAGAATTAGAATGAGAAACTCCCCTGATATTTGCTCGGTAGATTCTCTAAGTTGCGTTTATGAGCGAGATTGTGTGCTGAAAAAGCATCTGAATTCTAGCACGAACAACACACACATAGAATTCTAGAAAATATGCATTCTACCAACTTCGGTTATATTTCTTTCATGAGGTCTTGTAGAAAATATAGGAAAAACAGGTGCATTCCTATCTTGGTATCTACGGTTAATTTAAACTAAACTAAACAAACTAATTACGGGTTAGTCTGGTGAATACGCCATATCAAATTAATGAATACGCCGTATTCCATAACTGACAATAATGTTTTTAAAGTGTAATAAAATCAAAACTGATAACGTCCAAACAATCAATACGCCGTATGGTATGGGGCGGATACGCCATATTGATGTCTGGGAAGATAGACTCGATAACAAAATTAAATAACAATCTGGGTTGTCTCCCGGGAAGCACTTTTGTTTACAATGAAGTCTTTAAGTTAGACTTTTCTTCAGCTCTTCATCATTTGGTGCGCGTTACCTTCCATCCTTCGTCCTGTAGGATCCCGTATAACACTTCACTTCATATAACAAACCACGAATCGATCAAGAAAATAGATAAAGAAAGTGAGTTGATTTAGAGAGAGAAAGAGGAGAGAGAGTTGAGAGAGAAAATTAGAGAAAGAAGAAAAATGGAATTTTTATTAATGAACCAACTAGCTTTTCCAAAGAGGAAAAGTTACTTATATACCCCGACACATTAAGCGACGTCCGGGATATTTGACTAGGACCCGGGCTCAGGAGATATTGTCTAGGACCCTTTAGGCTCAGTGTCTTGACTTGGGATTAAACTCGAAAAAAACGTTTACAAAATGAGATTAACTATCGCTGAGCTCATTGATTCCTGATACTTTCCTATTTACAACGTTGTAAGAGTAATTGATGCACCGATGACTAAAAATACATAATGGACGAACTTCATGTTAGACATCAATATTTTAATGGCTAAACAATGTCTTCCCTCTGAGCGAGTTCATTGAATGAGAGTCTCTACTCCTTCTATGAGATCAATGAGATTGTTGCTTTTGTAGTTAAGGCTCTTGTGGTCTTGGTTTTTCTCTTATGTTTCTTTTTGTTGTAGGCTTGTTCCTTCATGCTTTGCGATACTTGACTTTGAGCTTTATCATTGGATTTTTCGATTTATGCTCATCTTGCGATCTTGTGTCTATGACCAAATACATCTACATAGCTATGGCCCTCTCTTAGAAAGCTTCAAACTCGATGATTTAGCAAAAGTTCCTTTGTCTTGTATGTCTGTGAGCTTTCCATTGATAGATTGTCTTTGTAGAATGGATGTCGGATGAACATATGTGGTTAATGAATCTGTACTTTTGGAATGTAGGTCGGGGTACTATGGCACCAGGTTTGTAACCTGCTGGTTTTACAGTTTTTTTTATTAGCGTTGAGTAGTGATAATTGAGTGAAAATTGATTTGAAAATGCAATCGATGTATTACTTGTAAAGGTGTTTATGTAACACAGTCTGTGAGTTTGTAATCTTTTATCAAAATTCATTCCAACTGCCAATCAGTTACTTGGTCCCAATCGATATCCTGTTGTCTCACAGTTGATTCTATATAGAATCTGGCAAGTCAACTACCATAGTGCTCTGTTATGCTGCGACTCAGCAAGATTTCCTTCTTCAGTTGTGTATTAATTAAGTAATCACCGGATGTTAATGCGAAATATCACAATTTGATATTGCGCTAGGCTCTTTGTTCAACAGCTTGTAAACTTGTGATGTTCAACAAGTGTGTGAACGTGAATTGTGTCCTATGCTGGCACACCGTAAGATAAATTTTTAATTATACTTTACATTAAGTAAAAGTCCATGTACTAACAAGTTGCACAGCTTGACTTACCATTATAAGTTTAAGATGAAGTCGCTCATATGATTTGTTAATGCATATGCTATTTGTCATGGAAATATTTTATTTTGCACGTGACGTGCTGAATATCGCCGTTATTACTCTACGTCCTAAAAAAAGGATATTTAAGAACCGCCGACGATAAAAACATACTTATTTCCCATTGGTGAATCGAGACTATTTACTCGTACTTAATTTATAAAATCACCGATCTATATTCAAATTTATATAACTATGATAACTTTGAGTAGTGTTAAGCAGTAAGATTATGTAATATGCTGCGACTTGATCATTTTAAGTTGACAGTGAGTAGGCGTCTATCAATCATTCAGATGCTTACTCACATGACAACTTTAATAACAATATGCCCTAGAATGAAGAAGTCTTAATGATTAGCATATGCTGATTTAGATTGTTACATAATGCAAATTAATAGATACATCATCTGTCACTAGTCGTTTACTTACACACGCTCTCCTACTACTTTATCAATGTGGAAACTTTACGATTCACAATGTGATCTCGTATTTCAATTGTGTACGAATTGAGAAGATGGGAAGACTATTGGAGATGCTCACAAAGTATTTTTGATGATAGAATATAATGAACCACAGTATTAGATGATATCATTACTGGTGCGAAATGTGTACAATTGTACTTTTCAAGATGATAAGATCAGTATACTAAGACCAATAAATTAAGTATAAGGAGAACCGTGCTTATGTGACAAATACGCATAAATAGACACCATGCATGAACAAATGACTCACAACTAAAACTTGAAAACAATAAGTAAACTTATACGAGTCAATTTCAAGCTTCGTTGAGGGCACAAGCTAGGCGAACATCGAGTTATAAAGGGGTGAAACAAGGGAGGTTCGAGTTCTTTCATCACCGCCATCCTTCTCGCTTGGACCTTCATAAGCTCCTTTTATTCCTTGCTTAACAATTATCATGCTATGTCGCCTACCCTTGTAGTCTCATTCATACGAGCCTCGACCTCGCACCACGTGTATACGACCTACATGGTACAAACCATGCATGATCCGTATACACGCACGCATGTAAAGGCTATGGTTGTGCCGTACATAAAATAAACGAATTTTGGTAACTCTAATAAACAACACGTCATATAAAAATAAGTAACAAAAACTTAAAAATTGAAACGTTGGCTCACCATGGGGACGTATGGATACAAGAGTTTTATGAAAGATTTTACAAAAAAAAATTATGTGGTGACTTTGATCCGTCACCTTGGACTGAATTATGAACGAACGGCGAGCCACCGTGAGCTATGGGCTCACTGTTGGGACGTCGCTACCACCATCGGGCACAAGGAGGGTGTACTTGTTGGGTCATACCCAAACCCCGCTGTGGTTGGCGATTGGTGGAACGTCACCAACATTATCATCCTAGCGTTTGACCATGATAAAAATCGGGGCTAGCCGCCTAGCATGCGATATACCATAGTGAGCTCATGGCTTACTTATCAGGATGTCGCAGCCCTAAAGGGGCCGAGCAAGGGCGTGCTTGTGGGTTGTTATAAGACCACGTAATACACAACATCCCTTAGCACCTCGAACCCTATTCAATTACATGCATGCGCCACGAAAAAGAAACACGGCCACAACAGCTGATGTTGGGCCTGTTCGGATGCACCAAGCTTCCTTGTGTCTAAAATGGAGCCTTGTTGTTGACTGAATAAGTTATAAACATGCAAAATAGGTAGAAAACTAATATATATATATATGGGTCTTGCTGTGGAAGAATAGGAACCGAAAACAGTGAGTTTAACAACTCACTGTTGTGCGTCAGGGTGCAGCCAAAAAGAAAGCAAAGAAAATGGTAGGACGTGAATTATTGTATACATACAGGTGAGGAGTTGGTGAAAATTAAAAGGGTACATGTTTACAAGTTGACATAGGAAAGTTCACACTACATTCATTTATAAAAAGTTAACGTAGAGATATATTACATGCGTAGTTATCGAACTCTCGGTTCGAGCCCCAAATGGTTTAGCAACTCGTTATCAAGTATAGCTATTTCAACGAATGTAAAAATTTGAAACGATATTTTTATGACTTAGGATTTTAACAATAGGACAAGTATTTAAACAAGTAAACAAGTTTATCCCGACTCATAAATTTTAGTTAACACTAAAAAAATATTTCGAAACTTACTTGAGTTTAAATTATGTAAGTTTAAAATATGATTTTAATTATAAACGTTGAAACGTAAGAATGTTAAATACCAGTAAATAAATTTTTTTTACAAAGATTATTTAGACGATTTCACTTGAACTACGACATATAAAATGGATAATTATACGAGACTTAAGTGATGACTAGAGTATATAAATGAACGAGATAAACATATTTATGTAATTCGTTAGTCATTAAAATAATAGTTATATTATTAAAATCTAAATGGTATTAACAAATATGACCATGTGATCTTAAACCCATATTCACATAAGTGCATCAAATTATGTATAAATGATTATATGTGCGTATTCGTGTAACATCACTAGAGCCAAAAAAAACGGTTTAATCAATACTTTGAAAACGTAAGACGTTAACTCCTAAACGATAATACCCTTTTGACCAATTGCATAATTTACTGCATACATTAATTTTAGATTGTAAACTCAGTAATTGTTATAATTACATAGGTGTTTGACTGAGTCGCTAATTGACGTGCCTTAATTTCCTTTCCAATCTCCAACGATTAACCGTCAAGGTGAGTTTTCATAGCCCCTACTCTACTGTTTTAAATCATCTTTTGGGGTGAGAACATTGCTTATTTCAAACGTGTGAATACAAGTACAATTACTCATTACTAATTGGTCTAAGTCCCGATTTAACCCAAGTTACTAATTGCCCGATTTATCATGAACCGTCAATCTTTGTGAGCGCGAATGTTATGGATAGATCTATCGTGATTGGTAAATCCATGTTTGCTTGGATGACATTAGTTAAGCAAAACACAGTTTTCACTTGAGTCGGATTACGGGTGTCCGGGGTTGACCACCTGCAAGGCGCAATTCATTTATTGTTGGTCTTGTTTACGGCTTCGGGGTCATGAGCTTAGATCAATAGTTAATGCAATTTATATGACTTTGTATCTGTTATATTGGCATATACGGTGAAATCTTGTGATGCCTAAACACTACATTTTAGGTTTAACAAAAATATGAACTCACCAACTTTATGTTGACACTTTAGCAATGTTTTTCTCAGGTATTAAGAATGAAGATGCTATATGAAGTCTCATGCATTGCAGTCATTTTCCAGTTATCTGAAGATCACTTGTACTATTTAAAAACGATGTTGTATTGTCTATTTTTATGCTTCCGCTGAATGTTAAACAATTTATTATTTCTATTCAAGTGATCTGTTTCTTAAAACATCTCATTATAGGAGGTCGTTCTGTATTGCTTAGAAGTATGATAATCATGAAGTCACACGCCCTCGGTTCCATTATACTCTGATATTTTGGGGGTGTGACAGATTGGTATCAGAGCCCTGAGTTATAGAGAACTAGGTTGCATTAAGTAGCACTAGACTATAACTACTTATCTGCTTAACGTGCTTATTATGCTTCTAATATCTGTCATTGCTGATTTCTCAAGATGGGGTACATAGGAATCGACAAAAAAAGGAGTACGTATATTAAAATGGGGTACATGTACAGATACTTAATATGGGTTACATGTGCATTAAACAAGCTTAACTACACGTATTTTATATACCTATATCCTTGTTTCATATTTTCTTATCTCAGCAACATGTCAAACTCGGATGAACTGAGACACACCGGTAACACTCCACTAGTTCCTTCCAGATTTCCCGACACACTTCCCCAAGTGTATCACAGGAGACGTCCTACTCTAGAATTACCTATTTTGCCATCTGTATCACCATTTTCCCCAACTATCAGACGTACCGCTCGTATATCTATTCCACCTATTAAGCCAAATCTTGCTGAACGTGCCAGAATTTCTGCTATTAACCTTAATGATTATCAACTTGATCCTGTTACTCCTCCACCCTCACCTTCATTCCCATTCACGATGGCTGCTTACCAGCGAATGATTGCTGAAACAGACCCCACCCAGAGGGAGGAAGCTCTAATAGAAACTGGTCAGAATTCGGTGCCTATACCTGAGACAACCTTGACCGTATGCACAACGCGCCTTAGAGGACAGTTGCATACAATTCTCGAGGACATGGACCGTTACCCAAATGCCTATTTGGAGGAGTTAGAAGCCTTCATGACACTGTGGGATGTGAAGCCCTGAGTTAAGGAAAGTTCATTGGAGACACTATCGATGGACGAATTGATTACTCAACTTAGGCAAATGTGTGAGGATGCGGAGGATCATGCTAGTAATGCTCAGGAGGAAGCACGACAGAAGAGGAAGGAGGTACTCGAGGAAGTGGTCCAGCAGATCTACCGTACCAATAACTAGTTTTAGTTCTATCTTTTGAATAACCACTAAGCTATGGGTTTATCACGGCTAGTGAACTTTTGTATTCCCGTACTCTTTGAAATAAACATCGTGTTTGCGAATAATAACAGTATTGATTTCAAAGGAGATGCCATTTGTAGTAACGTGACTATCTTTACGCATATAACTTTTATACATGTCATCACTGTCATCTTCATTGCCCCTCTTATAGAAAATGGCACTCGGACGACGCCCAACTGTCAACCAGAACCCTCCAGTCAACCGTTCGACCAATCAAAACAATGTGGATATCAACAGTGGCATTGACACTCAGATGCTCAACCAGCTCATTGCCACAAGAGTTGCTGAAGCACTTGCAGCTGCCGCTGTAACTCATGCTGCAAGCACTCAAGAAGAAACCAACCTAGGATCTAATTCTTCCCAGAACAAAACATGCAACTACAAGGAATTTTGTTCAGTTATGCATGAAAACTTTCGTGGTACTGAAGGTGTTGTAGGCTTAACCCGATGGTTTGAGAAACTAGAGTCTCAATTTGAGATTAGCAATGTTGCAGAAGGTGACAGAGTTAAGTTTGTTTCTAGCACACTGCTAGATGGTGCTTTAACTTGGTGGAACGTGTATGTTCATTCTGTTACCCTCGATACCGCTCATGCAACCCTTTGGAGTGATTTCAAGGCTATGTTCATTTGGAAGTATTGTCTCAGGAATGAAATCAAGCAAATGGAAAACGAGCTGTGGAACTTGAAAGTGAAGGGTACAAACCTTACTGCCTAAAATCAACGTTTCTAAGAACTCATCCTTTTATGCCCTAAAATGGTACCCAACACCGACCGGTTGTTGAAACGTTACATCGAAGGTCTACCTTTGAGCATCAAGGGTAACGTAACATCATCCAAACCAGTAGACTTGCATGAAGCAATTGACATGGCTCAAGGTTTGATGTACCAAGTGGTCCAAGAGTTAGGAGAAAACTCGGGCGACAAACGGAAATGGAATGGAAACCACTACAACCACAACCCCAACAACACTAGCAACCTCAACCCGAACAAACGCCCAGAGACAGCAAGGGTGTTTACAGCCAGACAAAGTTCTTATGCTGGCAAGTTACCTCACTGCGGAAAGTGTGGACGACACCACACTGACGCATGCCCTCCTGCTTGTTAGAACTGTGGAAAGGCAGGACATAAGGCCAAAGACTGCCGAGCTCCACCTCGCCTTGCAAACCAAAGAGGACCTGGAAGACAAGGAGGACAGGGCAGTGATGTTACTTGTTTTGGATGTGGTGAGAAGGGACATTACAAGAACAAGTGTCCAAGCAATGGGAATCAAATTCGAGGCAACCCGCAAAACCCTCAGAACAATCAAAGGCAGAATCAAGGGAACCCTAAGGTGAATAACCAAGCATCAACCATTACTCAAGGAGGACGCAGGGCACCTGGCAGAGTGTACAACCTATGTGCTGAAGCTGCGGTGAAAGACAACAACGTGGTGAATGGTACGTTCCTGATCAATAATATCTATGCTTCAGTACTATTTGACACGGGTGCGGATAGAAGTTTTGTGTCATATGCTTTCAGTAAATATATAGACGTCACTCCTACAACCCTAGATACTAATTATGATGTGGAGTTAGCCGACGTAAAGTCACTAACTACAAACACTATTTTAAGAGGGTGTACTCTTAACTTGCAAAATACTGTTCAATCGACATTACTCCTTATAGGCATTAGGACGTTTTGACGTCCATCGTCTGAATGGATTGGTGGGAACATCTGTGCGGAGTTGTGTGTTATGAGAAGTACATTCCGTTCCATTTGGAAATGCTATGCTAAACATTAGGCGAAGAAGCGGGGTTAAAACGAATCGAGATTAGAGAGTCATCTCGAGCATCAGATTCGGAGATACTTCGACCAAGGATGTCAAGTGTTTTTAATTCAAATGATGATGGAGGAGGAAACTGAAATTCCAGAGAGGCGAATTGAAGATGTGCCTGTAGTCAGAGACTTTCCGGAAGTATTTCCTAAAGATTTGCCAGGATTACTCCCGACGCGCCAAGTAGAATTTCACATCGAGTTAATACCCGAAGCTGCACTTGTTGCCCGCGCACCATATCGTCTTGCGCCCGCAGAGATGAAAGAGCTAGCCAAACAACTAAAAGAACTTTCTGACAAAGGGTGCATATAAGACGAGTACCTTCCGTGGGCGCACCAATCTTATTTGGTCAAAAAAGAAAGATGGATCTTTCCGAATGTGTATCGATTATCGTGAGTTGAACAAACTTACAGTGAAAAATTATTATCCTTTACCAAGGATCGATGACTTATTCGATCAGTTACAAGGATCCAGCATCTACTCAAAAATTGACTTAAGGTCATGTTACCATCAGTTAAGGGTTAGAGAAGAAGATATTCCCAAGACTGCTCTCAGAACATGATATGGACACTATAAGTCCCGAGTTATACCTTTTGGTTTGACCAACGCACCTGCGGTATTCATGGATCTCATGAACGTGTGTGTGCAAGTCATACATGGATTACGTTTGTGATGTGTCATCGAACAATATTCTCATATAACTCCCGCAATGAGAAAGCACATGAGGAAACACCTGAAAACTATTTGGGCAGTTGCTGAGACGGAAGTACTGTATGCCAAACTTTTTCAAATGTGAATTTTGGATCAATACGGTAAAATTCCTTGGTCACATGATTGATAGCAGTGGTATTCACGTGGACCCAGCTAAGATTGAAGCTGTTAAGGAAATGGGATCTCCACA
Organism: Tanacetum coccineum; assembly: GCA_026074375.1. NCBI lineage: Eukaryota > Viridiplantae > Streptophyta > Magnoliopsida > Asterales > Asteraceae > Tanacetum > Tanacetum coccineum. Next base: position 30,683 of record BQNB010044600.1, read on the forward strand.
CTCCTTCGAGTTTCGCAGTTCTTAGGTCTGCAGGATATATAGGAGATTCATCGTTACGATTCTCAAAAATGCTAAAGCCCATGACTGAGCTTACGCCAAGAAGCCACAAAAGTTCGATTGGTGGTGAAGAAAGAAGAAGCTTTTTCGTATTGAAACGAAATTATGTGCTGCACCATTTTAGCACTACGGAAAGGCACAGTGATGATTTTTTGGTGTTACTGTGATGCATTCCAAATAAAAGGTCTTAGGTGCCCGGTATGATGCAGAGAATGAAAGTTATTGCATACGCTTCTAGACAACTAAAGATCCACGAGAAGAACTACACCACTCATGATCTGTGGTTAGGTGCGCTCGTCTTATTCTACCCTTAAAGATTGTGAGACACTATATATATGGCATGAAGTCGTGTAGTATTTCACCGACACAAGATTTTAAAACATCTTAGACCAAACAAGTCCTCAATTGGAGGCAAGCCGATGGATAGAAAACTCCTAAGTGATTACGTTGCAGAAATTTGTTATCACCGGGGGGAAAACACAAATGTCTTTTTAAGCAGATGCTTTGAGTCGAAAGGAAAAGATCGAACCATTACGAGTAAGAGCCTTGGTTGTGACCATTGGCTTAGACTTCCGTCACGGAATCCTTGAGGCGTTTAGAAAGATAGAGTTAGGTTGAAACATTAAAGCAGAAGATCTTGGTGGCATGCTAAAAGAACTTATGAAGCCCGGCGCAAATGGAACATTATGTTTGGATAATAGAATGTTGGTTACCATGTTTACGGTGGAGACGAGATCTTGATTAGCAATGAGTCGCATTAGTTAAAAGATTCTTCTATTTCATCCAGGAGCCTGACAAGATATACCTATGACATGAAATGTTATATTGGTGGCCAAACATAAAGGCTGACATCGCAATAAGTCAGCAAATGCCTGACTTGATGCAAAGGGTCAGTCTGAACATCAAGAGGTCATCTAGGTTTATTGGTCCAAACCGATTATACTAGAATGAAATGGGAACTGATAACAATGGATTTCATCACAAGCTACCAAAATGGCAGTCGGATTCGATTTGGATATGGGTTCGTTGTTGATGTCTTTACAAGTTCTGCTCACTTTTTGCCAATGAAAGGAGAGGATTCGACATCAAAATTGGACGAGGCTATTTACATTGAAGGGAGATGAGTAGAAAGACTGAAAACCTGGGTGTCAATTATCTCCGATCGCGCTAGCCATTTCTCCTCAAGAGTTTGGCAATCATTTACCTAAGGCATTAGGACGCAGATGGAACCTGAGTACTGCTTATCATTCGACGATGGTCGATGTGAGAGAACATTCAAACATTAGAGGACATGCTAAGAGCTTGCGTGATTGACTTCGGGAATGGTTGGGATAGACATTAACCTGTAGAATTTACCGTACAACAAATAGTTATCATCCCGAGCATTAAAGCTGCACGTTCGAAGCACTTTACAGGTAGGAAGTGTCGTACACCTGTTTATTGGGCTGAGTTGGGAAGCACAATTACGGGTCCAGAGATTATTCACGAGATACGGAAAAGAATTTCAAGATTAGGGATTCACATGCAAGCTGCAGTGAACGACAAAAGAGCTATGTGGACAGAGGCTAGGTTCCCTTGAATTTGAAGTTGGAGATAAGGTTATGCTCAAGGTCGCGCCATGGAAGGGTGTAATGCGATTCGGAAAACGTGGAAAGTTAAACCCTCGTTATATTGGACCCTTTCGAATCATAGAAATGATTGGTCCAGTAGCTTACCGTTTAGAATTGCCTCAAGAACTTAGTCGAGTACACAACGTGTTCCACGTATGCAACTTAAAGAAATGTTTGTCTGATGACACACTCGTTATTCCTTTGGAATAAATCCAACTCTACGACAAACTCAATTTCGTTAAAGAATCAGTAGAGGTTATGGACCGAGAGGTCAAGCAACTCAAGCGAAGCCGTATACCTATAATTAAAGTCTGTTGGAATGCACGAAGAGGTCCAGAATACACGTGGGAATGTGAGGACCAATTCAAAAGCAAGTACCCTCACTTGTTCGCAAATCCACCAGCTCCTACGAGGTCTTGATTTCGTAGGCGAAATCTTCTAACCTGGGGAGGTGTGGCCCCGTAAGGAAAAATTATATTATCTTTTGTTAGTAAAAGTCATTTGTATGAACGTTTGCAAATTTACCGTAATTTCAAACAAGGAGTCATTTTTATGATCGTCAATGCATTAACCTTTGTCATGGTAAGTTTAATTTGCCGCGAATATCACATTATTACTGTGTGTCTAAAAGGATATTTTAGAACGCGTAACGATAACAACCATACTATTTCTACTTTTGTGAAATGAGGCCATTTACTTGTAACACTTCTAAAAACCGTATTTATAATACAAATTAATAACCATGACAACTATAATTGAATTCAACAAAGATAAAATAAATTATATATATATTAATATAAAAACCAATATCAGATGTATATACATATGAATGTATATCTAAACAATCTACATTAATAATGAGACACTCCATCATCACCAAATCCTTACACACTACCCTACCAGTTTTCTTATTTTGATATCTCCATCACATGATACGTTTATAAACCTGATTCAATTTCAAATGGACGAACAAGATTATAGTAGAGATTCCTTAATCGTATTGAAACGAGGCCATGATGAATAACAGTCTTGAAAAAACATTATGGTCAATAGTAGTATAGGGTCATTCCACATGCAACATTTCAGTAACCAATCAAAGACCTTATGTATAAATGAGACACAACGCACGAACAAACTTATCTCAACTAAAATTTGAAAACAAAGATTACACAAATTCGGTGAGAGTTAGGTTCTCGTTTTCGTTGGACTCAAGGGCTAGGAAGCGTCGGGTTTTAAAGGGTTGAAGCAAGGGAGGTTCGAGTTTCTCTCATCACCACCATCTTTTCTCGTCATCTATTAAGCTTGGACCTTGGTGAGTCTTTTCTAGTTTACCGTGACATTTAACCCATATTGCGACCGAGACCAAAGCCATACCAACCTTAGCAAGCCGGCCAAAGGTCTCGGCCTTGCCTAGGCTATACACGGCACATATAACGCATGCATGATTTGTGCTTATGCACGCATGCAAAAACCATTGCCACACACATAAAATAACAACTATAACCTAATTGTAAACCACACCTTCCGCGTATAAGACTAGTAACGAGACAAGAAATCTTGTAAGAACTTTAAACATGCGTGACCAAATGTTTGGCTCGTAAGGGGTTAACAAACCCTAGGGTTTTTGCATGAAATATGAGGAAACCCTTATACGGAACCCTCGACGTGTAGCATAAGCATGTCCACGAAACCATAGCACACTCAGCGATAGCCGAGTCTTGCTGCTGTGGGGTGCGTCCACAAGCCGAGTCTTGCTTATGTGGGTGTGTCATTTTCGCGCTCAAGAAAGAGCACACCGTGCGTTGTTGTTTCGAACAAAACCCCCACCGTATCGCATTGGGCTAGCAAGCGCTATGGCCAAGTTAATACTTCTGTCTGCGCTGCGTTTCTGCATGAAACAAGAAGTTGCTTGGTGTCTCGAAATTTAGCCACCCAGTGGTTAAACACACAAGCCACAAATCATATGCTCAAAATATATATATAAAGCTAGAATATGCATGTTGCGTCGGCTGGGTAACAAAAAGATAGGAGGCCGAAAACAATGAGTGTAAGACTCACTGTTGTTGCGTCATTTGGGCAGCCAAAAAGAAAAAGGAAGAAACATGTGACATTATATATATACATGAGGTAGAAGATGACAAAAAACCAAGTGGGTATAACCCACTGTGCTCGACCCAAAATCAGAAAAAGCACAGGAAGTGGGTGGCCATGTAGGGACTTCATTATTGAATTAACACTGGTAATAATGATTACTTGCAATGTCAGGACGTTTAGAGAAGTAGGGAAAGCATGCTCTTCTTTCGTTTTCGATTCTTGGGTCGTCCCATGTCAAGACTCAAGCGAATTGGGTAAACTAGCTAACGAAATGGGATTTAATCACAAAGTTAGAAAACTATAAAAACAACGATTTTTGGCGAAATAAAAATAGTAACGCACATAAAAATTAATTATATACCGTTATTAATTCAAGCTAAACGCGGGGGTATGGTTAATATAAATTCTTTGATGCTAAAAATATTTAGAAGTTTATTCGGGTTTTTAAAGGTGAAAAATTATAAAAGTAAAAGAATATAAAATATAAAGAGTTGTATATATTATATATATTATTATTTGGAAAGTCAAGGGATTAAAAGCGTATTTTTTTTTTGCTAAGAATTTATCGGAGCTGAGCGGAATCCGTGATAAAATCTGATAATTACGACAAATAATATTAATGGACTGGATATAGTATAAATAAAGCGCGATAAGGAAAAAATACTATATATTATGAGCTAGAGCTATATCAGGGCTCATTTTGATAGAACATATATAAATAATTATCATTTGGTAATGTTAAGTAAAAATGATGACACTGTGTGTTTCCACCTGAGTTTGTATTATGATTAAAGCCATGATCACACGTTATCTTTATACGCTTCTACTGTTATCATCAGTTTCTTACAAGTACTTCTCGAATTGTATCAGCTAATTTCTTGATGTATATTCATTCATAGATTTGCAAAACTAGATGAATTTCGTTGGTTTTCTTTCACTTGCGTTGTTTCTCTCTTAAGAAGTAATTAAATGAATTCTTAAAGAAGTGGTAGTTTTGACTCATTTACTCATGAGTGGGTCGATTTAGGTTGTGTTTTTATCTCAAATGGATCAAATGAAAATAAAGTAGCTAAACTGGGAACATGTCAAGTGTAAAATGCGGCAGATGGATTGGAAGTTGCACAAAATCTATTTTTAACACATACAACGACATATGCATTAAGTCTGTTTTAACATATGAAACATGCTGGTATGTGCTTAATTACACATACCATTTTCCATTAAAAAGGACTTAAATGACTAAAACGTACCAAAAATACATTGTATTTGTATGTTTTGCTTTTGAATTATGCAGGAACGGATATTCAAAAAGAAAGCCAAAAACGACCAAACCAAGCACGGGATGGAAAAGACAAAGTCAAATCGAAGCCAAAGTCAGTTAAAGTCAAAAGTCAGCCACATGAAGAAAATACAACTTGAGGGACTAAAACTGCCAAATCTCAAGTTTTATTACAAAAGTAAAAGACAAGGGTCGAAATTGCAAACCGGGCAAAGTTTACAATGAGGTTATAAGAGATGAGGGGCCAAAGCTGCCAACCTACCCAAACTCCATCTTTTCCCGCCCAAACAAAACCCCAGGTACAACTAGGGATGTCGTCCCATACTTCTACCCTGCAAAACCACTCAACACCCTAGATAAATCATTTCAACCACTCCTCTATCAACCCCCCCAGCTGTATAAGTGCCATGTTGGCAATCCTTCACCTCTTTCCAAGCTTTTCGACGGCTGTGATTGACTCCAAAGAAGCACAAAAGAAATTGAAGGCTGGGATTTGTTTTAGAATCACCTCACACAACAAGCACACTTGGTTTTTGTCTCTACAAAGAAACACAGAAGAAAGAAGTCGAAAAGAAGAAGACTTCGGCTATAAATAGAGCCTTTTGTAAGCCTTTGAGGCAACTAGTTAGTTTTTAGAATATCTTAGCTTAATTTTCAATATAACTTACCTTATTTTAAAAGTCATTTACAGCTTTCACTTTCAGCTTTGTAACACTTTCAAGTTTTAATGCAAATTTGAGGTTTTAAGTCAATTTACAATTCCAAGTGTTAAGTTTCTTAATTGTGTTGTTTTGTGTTCAAAAAGCTCTCAATACAGCTTGTTTATAAGCTACTTTAATTAAATAAATTTAAAAAGTTAAGTAGTTAAGAGAAAATCGCAAAAATCACTCTCAAATACACCACATCTTACTTTATGGATGATAAGCCAGTTCTGGATGGGCTTATGGACACTACTAGCTTGTTTTA
>BQNB010044601.1:0-42982 GCA_026074375.1 Tanacetum coccineum
TGCTAGATATTTGAGTTTTAAGAAAAATGTGGGAAAGTGGGTTTTTTTATTATGATGAAAAAATAAGTGGTTAGGATTCACTCATTTGTTCTTTAAGATGGTCATGTTCTTTATGAATCTCACCTCTTCAGTCGAAATATAACTAGTAGGCAATTAGGCTACTCACCATGGTTGTAGGTCGCGACCTACACTTTACCCTGCCACATCAGCTTTCGCTCTCCGGCGACTTACAGGCGACATTCTGCCACTATAAGGCGACCTTCATTTCTTTTTCAAAGTTTTTTAACAACCAAATTAAATTTCATTAAATAATAAAAACATTACATAATAATTCAAATAACATTAAAACATTACAATAATAAAATGACTAAACTAATGCTGATTTTCATGATCCCAAATGTGTTCCACTAAATCGGCTTTTAGGCTTAGATGAGTTGTTCTGTTGATTATCTCCCAAGTAACTTCCATCGATTCTTGATGCGTTCTTACGAGATCATTATCACGGTGTTTTTTTTTGAACGGCAATTAGAAATTTTATTAAAAAATGCTAGTAAGAAGCTAGCACAAAAAAGTCACACAAAAATCGATCCAACAGACAAAAGAAAAAAGAAACAGAATAAGTTCTAACGATACAAAACAAACACGCAAAAAACCGACGGCTACTGAAATCAGAAGGGAGATCCCAACGCGACGCCTAAAAAAAGACCTCCCATGGACGAAGCCGAACACCCGTTGAAACGTACCACAAATGCAAAGAGATCTAACCGGCATTCTTTGTTCGTCTCTTTAATGCATTGTGTAGGAGAATAGTTTCTTTTACATTGCCATAATAACTCCAAATCTGTAAATCGCTTGGAAAATAATCTTTCCACATATGTAATTGCGCGAGAGAGAACGACCCTTGAATATTCCCTTTGGGATCTCTATAGCTCCAGCGTTTTTCAGAATCTAGCTCGTCAGTAATTAGAGGACCAACATAATCAAGCCACGTAGAACAAGACTCTTTAGCAATGTTTAGATCATTACCCGGGGGCGTAGATGGAGACACAATGCTAGAATCATTTGCAACTTCTGGGATATTAACTTCCAAAGAGACGTTAGTCGATGGGTTAACATCCGCATTATCTTCAATGGTATCATTACCACGATCACCTTCAAAATGATCCTCAAGAATCTCACCTTCCACATTATTAGACATATTATTATTTACCACCCCACATTTCTCAGTAACATTGTTAGAACAATCTTCAATATCTTTTTCAACATCATCGTCCAATTTCTTTCCCATACAATCCTTGACACACCCATCATCCGATTCACCAATGATCTCGCCTTCTTCAAAGGAGTCCACCGATTTACCAGGAGCGTTCATTTCGTAACCCATTTGCTCCTTCTTATCATTGACCTCCCCTTCTTATCACGGTGTTGTTCGAAAAAATTTAGAAGATATCGCCACCTCGTTGTCATGAATTATCATATTATGTAATATTATGCATGTGTACATTACATCTGATAGTTAACGTCGCGACATCCCTTGAGCCGGATGTTTAATTAGCTTTCACTTCTTCTTTAATACACGAAAAGCTCGTTCCAGATCTTTCCTTGCTGCTTCGTGCTTCGTCTTATACAATATTTGTTAAGAATCAGGAAAAGACTCGGTCACTTCCAAATATATAGTTCGTAGCTCGTAGCTAAATGTATATTAATTAAGTAAAGGAAGCGGGCCGACCCATGGATAGTCCATGGATCCAAACGCCTCATCCAACCCTTGTAACTATAAATACCTGATACGGGGTCGTCGTAGAACTTCAACAAGAAGTTTTACAACTCCCTAGGCAGAGCACCTAACCATTGTAGTGTAATAAGGTAAGACTCGGGGGTTGTTATCGTTCTCTAGGATAATTGGTTGGGAAGGCTCGAACAAGATCTAACAAAGGTCTACGGGGTTGAGAGAAGATTCTTTTTGTGTTTTTATATTATAGAAAGCAGGTAAAATCATGGTTTGAGAAGTTGGTTTGTTTTATCTAATTAAACTACTAATAATAAAATAAATATAAACTACTTTTGTGATAACTATATGATAAACGAACGTATTTACTTAATCATGCATTACTTCTCAGATTGCTTCTCCTAATCTTGTTGCTTTGTCACACTTGTGATGATCTGTGTAAGTATTTTCTAAGTCATAAACGAATTACACGAACCCGCCGTCTACGTAATATTCCGTTAAGGCAACACACAAGTAAGGTAGTATGAAGACTATTACAAGGCCCCTAAGAGTATATTAAATGCATTTGAAATATCTTATGATAGATCAACCATATTAGGGGTAAGGTAGTATGAAGACTGTTACCGATGGTATCCTTTCTACGCACTCGCGTTTTCCTAGACGTCTATGCCAATTTAATATCTTATGGCTAGTTTTCTAAAGCCTAACGCGCACATCCATCACAAGAAGCAACATTAAAAGGATCTACAATCTAAGTTTCATGCAATCATTAATAAATACTAATGGATCTAGCCTAGCATGTTATAAGAAGGTAAAGAACACAAATCAATCAAACAATACATAGATATATTGAAAGATTAAAGGGATAGATAAACTTTACTTGATTAAAACATGGATTAAATACGTCGTCGCTTAGTAATCATGACGCCGTCTCCACGCTCTGTATGCACGGTTTCTTCAAAGGATTTGGTGTAGAGTCATAGTCTTGTCTATTTCTTTTCTAAATAAGCCCAAGTCACGTGTATTTCCTTCAAATGCCATCCAAGTGCTAAAAACATGAAAACAAACGATTAAGCACATAATTTGAGAATATTTACATGATTTAGGGGGTTAATTGACCCCGAAAAAGTGTATAAAATAACAGCTCATCAAATACCCCTACACTTGGGATTTGCTTGTCCTCAAGCAAATGGGCTTTTCTACCTAAAAAATAGCAATATTAGGGGCATTTAACGTGGTCTTGTTCGTTTCTTCTCCAAATGAGTCCAAGTCACGTGTATTTCCTCCAAATTTCATCCAAGTGCTAAAAATATGAAAACAAACGATTAAGCACATAATCTGGGCATATTTGCATGATTTAGGGGTTAAATGACCCCGAAAAAGTGTATCAAATGACACCTCATCAATGCATATGTGGGGCTTTATCTATTTTTATATTCACAAAATTTAATACTTTCGATAGTGTTATATTGTTATGTAATTTTTATGTTTGAGTGACTAAAATAGAACACTTTTCAAACTTGGTTATTATTTTATGGCATATATTTCTTTTCACATGTGCATAAGTCGGTTGTACATTAAGTTGGTTGGGGTTAGTGAAATTCAAGGGTTGGTGTTTATTGTTAATGTACAACCAAATAATGCACATGTGAATATGTTAAAGATAGTTTTTTGAACATTTACACAATAATGGAACACTATTGAAACTTGGATGGTTGTTGTGATTAATTTAAAGTCTAAGTGACTTAATTGAAACAATCATCAAACTTTGTTATTATTAGGCAACATTTTCCCACTAAAGTTCCTGTAAAATGGCCATGAACAACATTACCGATCATGTTGATAACAACTTAAGAGGATATTTATTTAACTAAATCAGCTATATTTATGTTCATGTCACATAATTACTTGTTTCTGTTCCAACAAAACTATTTGTAACTCCAATCACAAAGTTTCATTTCATGCAAAAATCTGAAAGTGAAATATCTTAAGTTCAGTTTTGCTAAACGCAAACAACTTGAAGCGGTGAAAGTAGGTATGTAGAAAACATTGTCTATGGTGAGGGATGAAGTCAGTTTTATTAAACCAGTGTAGGAAACCTGAGTTGTGTGTCCATTTGGGAGGAAAACAGTTATTGGTATGTGAAGTTTTGTGATGTTATGCATTAGACGGGATTAAACCCGAAACATATACAATATTAGATTAACTATCGAGCCCGATTCCCGATATTATCCTATTACAACTTTAACTAATTAAAGACCGAAGCTCCATCGTAGAGTGACCGAGCTTCCTGTCGACTCCATAAATCGAGGCGATCAATCCCCCGAAGTGAGGTCTGAACACGGAACGAAACTTCCTTATTGACTCAATAAAATTGAGGCTAACAATCTCCCCCGAAGTGATTCATTGATGACACTCCTTCATGAGATCAGTGAGATTGCTTTTGTCGTTTAAGCTCGAGTGTTCTTGGTCTTTGTCCTTCGTTATTTGTTGTAACTTGTTCTTCATGCTTTGCGATCTGACTATGAGCTTTGTCATTGTCTTTATCGTCTTTGCATCTTGCGGTCTTTGTTTGTATCTGACCAACATGCTCATACTTTTGCATATCTTGAAACTTTAATCAGAGTTTTGCGGAAGTCTTGTCTTTAAATCTTGAGCTTTCTACATAGTAGTCTTCGTAAGATTGAGCATTTAATGGATTAGGTGGCCGATACCACGTTTGACCTGCAGGTTTACTTAGTGATAAACGAGAAATTGATTTGAAAATCATCTCGACGTGTCACTCGTAAAGTGTTTTGTAACACATCGAGAGTGTTATGTTTTTTTTCAAAATTCTCAAACCGTCATTCATTTACTGGACCAATTCGATAATCCTAGTGGTCACAAGTTTGATTCATATAGAATCTCGCAATCCCTACCGCAAGTGCTGTTTGATGATGACATCTGAAGATTTCCATTCCGTCATGTGAATAATAAAGAGTATCACTCCTGAATGTTCTGGCAAATATCACAATGATATTGCGTATGGGGGGGGGGGGGGGGGGGGGGACCTCTTGATAACAGCTTGTGAACTTGATGATGTTCAACAAGTGTTTTGAAATGGAATGTGTCCTATCTAGATTTTGATTGATCTCTGGCTCTTAAACTCGCGATGAGTGCATTTTGTTTTAGGTACTCGAGGCTTGAGCAGTTTGCCACCTATTCATAGCAACGATCTCGGATGAGATGTCAAAGAATAACGTATGTATCTCCGTGACGAAAATGAGACAATTTTCCTGTTGAGAGAGAACCCGAATGGCTGGGAAGGGATGTGCATTGCATCACTGGTCCATGATGTCCGTTTTCATACCAGCAATCATCTTGTGATTCCTGATAGCATATGTATTAGAACTGGTTTTTGCCTTAAGTTGTGGTGGAGGGCTTCTTTCTTTAGACCCTTTATCCATACATTTCTTTTTAATTCTTCAACGCCTTCAATGCTTACCAAGACGTCATTACTAACACCTTGTTGTGATTGTTCCAGTGTTAACTCAATCTTAGTCGGCATTATTCCCATTTACATTCATCTCTAATCATACCTAAGGACTGCTATTTCTAACTTTGGATTATCCTTGGGTAGATCCTCCGGTTCTGGTTGGATCATAGGATTGATTCCTAACCTAACCACCTTATTACTTCAGAATCGTCATGAAATTAAGATGTTGTTGGGTATAAGATCAAACCTTAAAACCTTTTCTTTCTGTTTAGCACTTTGAGTCGAATAGATCAGATTTTAATTACATTTTCTCCCCTTATTTTAAATAATAAACACTTAGTTTTTGAAATACCTTGTGATTAAAATATGTCTTGAAAAAATCTGTGGGAGAAAATATTATCAGCATGAATGGTTTGGAACATTTTGATAATGTTTTGAATACATAAGAATGGTCGTTGATGATGTATTCAAGAACATTAAAACTTTGTTTTTCGAAACCCCCCCCCCCCCCCTCAAAAATAGAACCAATTGAGAAATTGTTGTCTTTTAAAAACATTGTGAGGGATGGAGTGTTGAACACACAATTTTGAAAGATTATGAATTGTCATCGAGAAATTCTTGAAAAATTATGTTCAACTTTTTGAAAACCAGATGTGAGAGGTCTTCTCTTCTAACGGCAAGTGTAAACGCACTGAAACGTCCACTATCCTTTTTCTTGAGCTAAAGAAATTGAATGGGCTTGTAAAACAAGCTCAGACCGGAAAACGTTGATTTTCTTCGTGGAGGAGTAAGTTATAAACCTTCCTATTTGAAGTCCCGGGTTATGTACTGACATTTGCACATCAGCCATTTAGAAAATTAGGAAATGACATGTTTGAAACTATTGCAAACTCTCGCTCGAACTCATTTACACACCCGTGTCAAAGTAATCGGCAATTCTAAGCACTAAATGTTATCGATTCCAAGAGATATGTCGAGAGATCTTTTCGGAAATTGTCTGATTTTCTGATTTTGTAATTTTCTTTTTGAAGTTTTATATTTTGTATTTTTGCTTTTCTCAAAAATATGTACATGGTGAAAGTTTGATCATGATATCAAGTAGTCTCATCGTCCAGAACCCTCCGTTCAGTTGGAGTCAAACATCTCATACCAATTCGTTTGACAAGATACTAAACCGATCCTCAGAAAAGGGCTTTCATAAACATGTCAGCTATGTGTTAGTCATATCTACAAAATATAATTCTATTATACCATTTTCAACTTTTCCCTTTATGAAATTGATTCGAGTAAGGATTGCTGTTCGCGAATGTTGTTACGGGGTTTGCATGAGATTGCTAGTGGCTGTACTGATAGTCCGCAAAACAAGGTATTTTGTTGTAGTTGAAGCCATAATCTTGAAGTTGTGTCCTCATCCACATTACTTGAGCACAACTTGCAGATAACCCAACCATACTCTGCCTCTGCTGAAGACATTAGCAGTGCAGTTCTGTTTTTCTTTGCATCCAGCTACAAAGTTTTATCACCATGGAACTGTATCCCTCCAAAGTGCTTTTTCCGAGTATCAAGGCATCCCGCATGATCAGCGTCTAAAATGCTGTTTAGTTCAAAGCCAGAATCCTAGGATACTAGAGTCCCATGTTAATGGTACCCTTTAGGTATTTAAAGATTCTTTTAACTCCTTGAGGTGCTTTTGTGTTGGACGTGCTTGATACGTGCACAATAGCATACTGCTGGCCACTAAGTCTGGTCCCTACTAGATGTCAGTACATGAGTGGACCCGATTTTACTACGAAATCAGATTGGTCTACGAGCGGGTTTCTCCACTCAAATCTACATCTAGTATTGGGTTTAGTAGCAATGGTGTACCAATGGAAGTGATCAATTGTTCCAGTATAGATGCTGTTTTTTCAGAATTTCAAAAGCGTACTTGGCCTGATTGTGATAAAAAGACTTTTGGGACGGGTCGGATCGGAGTCTAAAAAGAATTTCATCTTCCCCCATTAAGGACATTTCACATCTACTGTGCATTATTTTTTCAAATCGTTTTTGCGGAATATTTAGGATTTTTGTCGATCAAAAATTATGTCATCAAACGTAAATCTGCACAAGTAGAGATAACCTCCCCGTATTTTATCTTGAATAGAAGTTGGGTCGAATTGTACGTTAGTAAAGCCTTTTGACATCAGGAAGTTTGATAGTTCATCGTACCAGGCTCTTGAGCGCTTTAACATACACAGCTTTCCGTAAAGAAAGTAAAATTTTCTGGATGATCTGGATCAAGCGAACCCTTCTGGCTGAGCAACATAAACCTCCTCTTCAGTGGACCAGTTAGAAATGACCGTTTTTCACGTCATCTGATGAAGATTGGAAAAGACTTGTGTGCTGCGTGGGCCTACAAAAATCAGAACCGCCTTCCAGCGAGCACCTGAGACAAATGAGTCTTCAAAATCAATACCCTCTTCCTGAGCCATACCTTTAGCAACTAGTCTGCTTTGTTGGCGAATTACAGTCGATCTTTCATCCTTTCTTGTTCTTCCATAACCAATTTAGCTTTAAAATCATCTTGCCAAATGGTTGGTCGACTAGATCCCCAGACTTTGAGTCCTGTCGAACTGATGAAGTTCATCCTGCATTGCTTCGATCCATGCAGAATCTCGCCCCCGCCATGCCTCCTTAGTGTTTCTTTTGCGGTTCCACTATACTCACCGGAGCGCGAACATACACATTTCAGGATATGGTGGCAAGCTGTCCGTCTTGTTGAACTGGCATGGATGGATCCACGTAACTTGTTCTAATGAATGATCTCTGGTCCATCAAAATCATGGACTTTGTGGTTGACATGAATGCACATCGTTATATCAATGTTGCGTGAGAAGACTCTCCCAATTTTTGTACCCGTGTACAAAAAGGATTGACAAATTCAGCTTCTTGAAACGATTCAATTCGTGCTAGACCATGTTGTTTTTCTCAGCTTGACCGGTGTTGGATTGTAATATTTCTTCAGTATAGGACCTGAGATAAATTTCTAACCCGTTGTTGCGACGAATCTGTCTTTTCTGCTGAAAGGAACAACATTTGTCTGGGGGCACGGGGTCAGAGTTGTCATAATCAGACGCTTTTGTCCTGTGAGGAACATAAAAGGAAAAGGGGAAAAAAATGAAGAAAAAAGGTAAAAGGGGGAAAAAAAAATATAAAAAAAAAAAAAAAAGAGAGGCCCTGAAGAGACATTTCAACAGACATCTCTTGTCGTTGTGGTGCGAGGTCTGAACTGTTGTGATCAGACATAATTTCTTTGATTTTCATCATGAACTTGACAGAATAGGACTCAACATATTAAGCGGGTTCTCTTGTGTAACCACTGTATCCCTTCGACTGAGTAGAATATCCCACCATGACACATGGATCCCCTTTTTCTTTCATCTTATCCAGATTTTCCCCATCTCTAGTTATGTAACAAATGCAACCAAAGATGTGAAGATGTTTTATTGAAGGTTTCCTGTCATTTATGATGTGATAAGCCGTCTTTCCATAGAGATAGGAATGATTGATCGGTTCTGAGTATAGCATGCGGTTGCAACTGCTTCAGCCCAAAATGATAATGGAAGCTTAGAAGCTGAAAGCATCGTTCGAGCAGCCTCAACAAGTGTACGGTTTCGTCTTTCGACAACGCCGTTTTGTTCAGGAGTTCGAGGAGTGGAAGTTTGATGTTCAATGCCTTCTTCTTTGAAATAAGCATGGAGTGTCTTGTTCAAGAATTCCGTGCCTCTGTCAGTACGGACATATAATTGAGCTTGAAGATGCGTTGAATTCATCGTGAGAAAATCTTGAGAAAAAAACCTTTTCCCCCTTGGGTTTCATCCTTGGATCGTAGAAAAAGAGTCCAAAGTATCTTGAATAGTCACACAATCTCCAGAATTTACTTCTTCCATTAAGCTTGCAACTGCGGCATTGGACCACACAAGTCCAGTGAAGCAAATTAGCATTCTCTTTGCGAACCTAGGAAATACTTTTGTCCTTGAAGAACTTCCTTTGCTTTACTCATTTCACAAGATGAACAAAGTTGATCCGTGACATATGTCAGATTAGGTAAGCCCGTCACAACAGCTTTCTTTGCAGAGTAAGTGATTAATCGAAGTTAAGGATGAGAAAGTCTTCGATGCCATAACCATGCTTGATTGTGGTGAAGCTTAGCCTTGAAACAGATTAGAGTTTGATGAAGTTGGTTTCTTGAAGAGATATTGTGTAGAGATCAATCCACTACCTACCAGGTAGTAAATCGTTCCCTGAAGATCTCTCACAAAACATGTAGATTTCCTGAACAGCAACTCTCCAAACATCATCACAGAAGTGTCCAACCGAGAAAGATTGTGATTGAGGCCTTCGACGTAATAAACCCTTTGATCGTTAACATCTCCCTTGAATCAATCTCCATAACCAAGAATTGAGCAAACTGACATTTCAAAACGAACAGTACCCATAAATTTCTCACAAAATTACACAAAAGCTTGAGAATTGCCCAGTCATGTGCTGGTGCTCAAGTCTACAATTAAATAGGCATGAGTTGTACAATCTGCAAGAGAATTAGAGGACGTGGAATGATTGGACCAAATTGGATCCTAAGGACTTTGATATCTTCAAAAAAGAAAAAAAATAAAGAAGGAAAATAAAAAAAAAAGAAATAATGAGAAAAAAAGAAAGAAAAAAAAAAAAAACCCGAAAAAAAAAATAAAAAAAAGTAAAAAGAAAAAAAAAATTAAAAGATAAAAAAAGAAAAAACGAAATAAAGTAAAAAAAACCAACCCAAAGAAAATAAAAGAAAGAAGAAAATAAATAAAACAAGATGTGTACAAAAACATTAGTCTAATCCTAGAGACATGTCTATAGTGGGACTAATACTTGTGATCATCATCTTTCCTCATCTTAGGCATCAAATCTTTTTGGTCCGAATGGCTTTTGTGTCATGTATTATCTTTGGACATCTCTTAGCATCCACCATCTCCAATTCCTGATTTGTATTCTCATACAAACTTCTTATAGTAACTCTTGGATTTCTGAATAGTGGATCTGATGCAACTGTTTTCTTATGGGGGTGTTGCAACAGATTTGTTCGCTTTGCTCTTGGTTTACTACACTAAGAGGACACTACTTAGGCGTTCTTTAGTTCTAGCATGCACTCTTCAAGTATACTGAAACACAAGCATCATGATTTAGAATTAAACACACATTCCACATTCACACAAACAGCATTTGCATTCGAATTTCTTGAGTTGAACTGTCAATTACACAATAGTTACAGACTTTGTATTCTTAAGAAATACTAGAAATCCTAAGGTTGTCTTCTACTTCCTTCTTGTAAACTCCACTTGACTAATGTTTGGCACGACCTTATCTTCACTTGATAGCTATAAGCTGTGGCTGCTAAACTAGAGTGTGAATTACTCACCTGAAATTTAGCATGCGAGGATTAGTATTCCTAGAGACATGAGGCAACTGTAGTGTTCTAGTTTGTGTTGTGGTGGAGGCAATTCTAAACATTCCTGGTTTCTTTCTGAGGAAACATTTATGTTTCGAACTGTTTGGTTTCTTTTCTGAGGCAAACTCTCGTTGTACTACTAGTTTTTTAAATAAGACCATCCGTCACGACTAGTTTTATTAACCGACTGTTTTGTTTGAAACTTCTCATTCCATGAGAATTTGAAAAAGGCGTCGTTTTCCTAAACGATGGTTTTGGAATCCGTTGAGCATTTGGTTGGTCGAACAACAAATGGTTTTATCAAACGGAGTTACCACAGACTTTCCTTTTGTACCATAAAAAAGACATGAGTTTCGTTAACTCATTTATCACCATGTTTTCTTGTCTTGCATTGAGCTTTCAAATCTTGTATTTTCAGATATTGTTCACTTCTTTTCAAATAACATTTGAAGCATTTTCTTTTGCAAACTGGGTTGTTTTTCATCTGTCTTTACAATTTGTAAAGAAAGTTCAAAGAGAAAATCGAGTGTTTTTCAAGTTAGAAAAACTTTATAAAAGCTTTATTAGAACTTCCTTATTAACAGATTCAGTGAGTTTTTTGACAGCTCTTATGCAAGACCATTCACATTCTTTGTCTTTTAGGAGATACACGCATTGAATTCATCATAAGCATTTAAATCAATAGATAATGCAAATATAACTTGTAACATTTTATGACACACACGACTTCAAGAAGTAGATTCATACATATTGAAAAATCATGCTTCTCAGATCAAGTCGTCAATCCTTTTTCAAGGGATTTACGTACTCAAAATCTCATGCATTTCCGTTTGAGAGTTCATGTTCAAAAAACGAAAGCTATCCAGTTTGTGATTATTATGAAAGAGCATTAGAAGGTTGTATCTAAAGTTTCCACATCATGAGCCGTTGGCAGCGGAAGTAATCACTAGTATTTTAAACCAGTTTGATCAACAATTTCCTAAATTGATTGATGTTTAAATGTTCATTTCGTTAAAACTTGTCTACTTGTACTAATGGATTTTGAAACGGGTAGAATAAGGCAACGTTGGTGACATGGGGGGGGGGGGGGGGGTGGGTGCTAATGAAACGGATTTTCTCCACATTGTCCTTCTAACTTCCTTTCCGCGTTTTCCAACTGATAAACGATACTCCAGTGAGGGTCCTTTAAAAATTACAGAAAACTATGTTGTTTGTGTAATCATATGGTGTTAACAAAACTTTAGTTAATTTGATCTACTCTCGTTATCAAGAGTCTTGTCCCTTCCCGTGTCTGGGGCAAATCTGTTTTGCAGGATCAGGAAGTAATCCAATGGCGATCTCATACAAACAGGGCTTATAAGATTGAGCTTTCTTGAGGTACCTTGGATTACAAAGGTTTGGGGTTCGTAACATTATATGTCAGCATTTTGGTGCTAAAATATGAATGGTCCTGAATTGACTGGATTACGATATAAACAATTTCGTCCAAAACTTTAACTGTTGTCCATTCAATCCATCGTGTCAATGTCTTTATCTTCCATAACCTGTTAAAACCGATGACCGTTGTGTTCACTTTAAGATCACCTTCCATTGTGTCTTTGTTAACAGACCTTTTTGGACTAATCATCGTTGTTTTCTGATTAAGAACTGAAGATTTCAATAGGCTTTATATTAAACCTTCGTTAATTTCCAATGTCTTTAAGAGCTAATAGTCAAAGAGTTTCATTTAACTTGTTTGAAGAAGTCTCATAATCAATCGTCCGTCATAAAGTCTTTGTACTTCTCAAACTCATTCTGGTTGTTTCTGAAGTGCAATCAGACAACTATCCCGAGAAATAATAGCCTCCCCAAAGCTCTATTGAGTTTTAACCCCATCAAGGTTAGTTTTGCACTTTGCAATTCTTGATCAATGATGCGTTTGCTTTCTTAATTGCTTAAAATCGTTTTGTTTTTCCTCCGTATCAAGAGTTAAATTATGCAATTAAATAGCAAGCGCAGCCACGCTCATTAAACACGTTCAGCAGCATTTTGATCAACCTGATTATCATTAGTAAAATATATTTGATGAATCAGGATGACAATGCGATCATCCTTTTCCAAAACATATGGTCGTTAATGGGTTTTCAGGTTGCTCCAGAATGATCTCACATTGGTCCATACACATACTTCATTATTATTTTTACCTGTTCCGAATGCTACCATAGGAACGGTACCTTCAGGTGTGACATCACTGAATCTTTGCCATGAGCTGTAGATGTGCTTCCAATTCACATGTCATCAATTTCTTCAACCGTGTCCTCTAGCAATCCAGCTTGCTCAGCATGCAGAGGAACACCGTGTTCAGCTGGTTTGCACATCATCATCTTTTCCTTGTGATACGCGTAATCTTTTAACCCGCTTTGGCTGCCTCATCCTTGCATAGTGCCCAGATCCTTTCAGTTAAAGCACTGTATCCCAGTCTGTTCACTACCTACGCCTACTGTTACCCTAGACCCCAGTACCTTCATTGTCCTTTGATTCCCAAACTGACTTGACGTTGGATCATTGTTATTCCTTGTGTGGTATCGTTCAGTCTTGTTCATGAGTTTGAAGAAGTTCGAAGGTTGTTGTTGTAGGTTGTAGAGCTTCTTGAAATAACTTTGCATGGAGTTCCAAATTCTTTTGCATTCCTTGTCCCTCTGAGCTTGTTCAGGATTCACTGTCTTCTTCAGAAGCAACAGACTCAGATTGTGGTGTAATTGGTTATTGGCGACCTGTTGCCTTTGGTTCTGGTAGATGAGTTGGTCTTGTGTGGAAATGATGTTGCATTTTTGATCTTAAGGTTTATGGTGCCTGGATAGTATATCTAACATGTTGAGCACCGCAAGATTGCTAAAGGATTTGCACTTTGGCTATTCTTCTCAGGCACTCTATCTTTAACCTCCAGTTGAAACTGCTTCAGAATGTCAAACAGTCTGTGATATGAGACGATGTCTATTTTTTCTGCTTGCTTGACAATCGTCACAAAGCCTTGACCATTCTGGTTGTCGTGTTGAAGAAATTAAACATTCACTTGCATTGTTGTAACTTGCAAGTTGTTCCTTGTTAACTCATTCATCAATTTGTAAAATCGTGAGTAATACGACTCCATGGATTCTCCATCTTGAGAAGTAAACTTCCCAAATTCCCAGAATAAATTGGTCTTTACATCTTGTACGTTCAACGATTCACCCTGTTGTAGCCTTTCAATGGCTATACCACTTGTCAGTGCTGTGTGGCAAAGCATCATCATGGAATTGATTGTCAACTCCAATACCAGTTAAAAGCAAGAAAATTGCTTCTTTTTTTCAGACTGTAAGTGTTCTTGTTCTCTGGAGTCATGTTCAATACATTTCAATTGTTAATGTTTTGAACTGCAGCGACCTTCAGTTACTAGAACAGCTTGGAGAAGTACACTTGTTGGCACGTAGGGACCATTTAGTATGCTTTTTTCAGTCCCCCACCATTTGGTTTTGTGTCAATGTACCGTAGAAAACGTGATGCTCCACTGTGAATAGTCGCCTGTCCAAGCCATTGGTGGGTACTATCTTCGAACACAGTGCCAGTATATGTATTGTGCATTTGACTATCTGTGGAGGATGTTGTTTTTGACTGGAGTAGACATGAATAATATTGGTTCTTTGTTATGAAGTGTGATAGATTTTGTTGGATCTAAGTATATGATGTGATTATGTTGTATTTTGTAAGCAATTCACGTCACGGATTTTACACGTTTCTATGATTAAAACCGATAAATGAATGACGGATTTACAGAAATCAATAGGAAACCCGGAATGATTTGATGCGGATCAGCGACCAAAAATGCAGAAAAATGAAAAATGTTAATAAATCACTGAAACAAGCTTTTTGGGCCTCGAAAAATCCTAACCTGCCAAAGGCTAGTTACAGTGTGCTCTGTCCTCGTGTTTTCCTTCGTTTTAAAGGTCACGGGCCTAAAACGGACTTACGGATCAAAAGTTATGGCTGTTTTACTGAAACCCTTTTCGTCACACGAAATTTCAAAAAAATTCGTTCGGTCCAAAAAAAAATTTGCTCGTTCGATCGCTCGTTCGATCCGCTCGTTCGATCGCTTGTTCGATCGCTCGTTCGGTCCGCTCGTTCGAGTCCGCTTGTTCGATCGCTTGTTCGAGTCCGCTTGTTCGATCAGCTAGTTCGAGTCTGCTCGTTCGATTCTCGAAAATTTCGCTCGTTCGATCCTCGAAATTTTCCGCTCGTTCGATCCAAACGTTTCCTCTCGTTCGATCCAAGCGTTTTTCGCTCGTTCGGTTGTTCTTCACGAAAATTTCCGCTCTTTTTTTTTCACTCGTTCGATGCCAACGTTTTGCAACACCCAAAATGAGCCACGAAATAAAAATGCTTACCGAGTGCCACAAAGAACCCAACGAAACTGCCGATCCGTATAAGCTTATCACAACAAAAAAAACCACGAAATCCACCCGAGGCTCTGATACCAATTGTAGGAACCCGATTTATCACTTTACTTCATAACCCGATACACGAATCAAGAAAACTAGAGAGAGAGAGAGACGAAATGAGAGAGAGAGAGATGAGAGAGTTGAGAGAGAATGATGGAAAAGAAATTTTAGATATTATGAAAAATATATTTTCTAAATAAGAAAAATATCTATATATATTTAGATATTTTATAAAATATCTAAATATATATATACCCCTACACATTTAATGTGACGCGCGGGATATTTAACTAGGACCCGGGCTCGGGTTTTGTTTGGGATTTAAACCCGAAACATATACAATATTAGATTAACTATCGAGCCCGATTCCCGATATTATCCTATTACAACTTTAACTAATTAAAGACCGAAGCTCCATCGTAGAGTGACCGAGCTTCCTTGTTCGACTCAATAAATTGAGGCTAACATCATGTCACATAATTACTTATTTATGTTCCAACAAAACTATTTGTAACTCCAATCACCAGTTTCATTCATGCATATCCCCCCCCCCCCTGAAAGTGAACTATATCAAGTTCAATTTTGCTAAACGCAAAATAACTTGAAGCTGTGAAGTGGTAATTAGAAAACAAGTCTATGGTGAGGGATGAAGTAGTTTTACTACACCTGTAGGAAACCTGAATTGTGTGTCCATTTAGGAGGAAACATTATTGGCGTGTATGAAGTTTTATGATGTTTTGCATTAAACTAAGGGAAATGCCATACATGATAGTGGCTCCACTATCAACTATCCATATAAGATGTGATTTTGGTTTTGTCATATGAGAAACAATGAATGAATACATTTTAGCAGCAGAGTTAAAAGAATGATACTCCGTGATTTGTAGGAATGGTAATTGTTGTCAGAGAAGGAAAGAATACCTGCCCACATGAGGTGATAACAGAAGTTTTTTCCCCCGCAAAAAAAGCCCCCCTTTTTTTGGGGTGGTGTTGGTTCTACATCATTAGTAACACTTGATTGAGTTGATTCTGTAATTGATCCATTCTGGCATGAACTTGAGACTCTACAATATCTGATGTGTTGGATGTGGAACATTGATCAGGAAGGTTCATTGAGTGTAGTAGTGTATCCATTGGTGGCAATGTGTCCCTAGTCATTATATTCACTGATCTGTGTCCCATATTAGTTAATGGAGCTCTTTGAGATTGTGGCTAATACTTATTGTGCAAAGGATGAATAGGAGGATAACCAAGTATCTTGTAGCACTCTTCTTTAGGATGACCTTCCTTCTTACAATAGCTACAAAAAATCCCTTTCCTAAAACCGTTCCTCCTTTCATTCTGAGTAGCATTTGTAGGAATGTTTGGTTGATTGTTTTTGTATGATGGAGTGTAAGCATTTCTGAATGTGTTGAGTGTGATTGGGGTATTAGAAGAGTGTTTAGGAAGATCTCTTTTTCTCTCTTCCTGCCTCAACATACTATAAGCCTTAGCCACA
The DNA here is from genome assembly GCA_026074375.1 of Tanacetum coccineum. Classification (NCBI taxonomy): domain Eukaryota; kingdom Viridiplantae; phylum Streptophyta; class Magnoliopsida; order Asterales; family Asteraceae; genus Tanacetum; species Tanacetum coccineum. The sequence goes on from BQNB010044601.1 coordinate 16,630, forward strand.
AATGAAAAGGGTTGCATCAATAGAATTTCCCCTCTAATGTTTGTGTAACATTCATCCAAACCCATTAGAAACTAAATCAACCTCTTTCTTTGCTCTCTTTTACCATTCTCTTTTCCATTTTCATAGGTACACTTACAAGTACAAGCATAAGGTGCTTCTATTGCATCAATCTCATCCCATAGACCCTTAAGCTTATGATAATAGACCTCTATAGTGCAATTTGATTATTTTTAATTCAACAATTTCATTAGATAACTACTAGATCCTATGTCCATCTACCTGAGAGCAATGTTCTTACAGTTCAGACCATAGAGCAAAAGTAGAATTGACAAAAGTTAGATGATTACCAGTCTGTTCAGAAACAATGTTTAAGATCCAAGAGACGATCATGTCATTGGCTCTCTCCTAGTAAGCTCTAAGTGGTGATTCAATTGATGGTTCATCATACTCTCCATTAATCAATTTTAGCTTGTTTTTAGCACTTAAAGCAATTAGCATTGATCTTTTCCATGTTCCATAGTTATCTAATCCATTGAGTTTCTTTGCAATGAGTAGTAAGCCTCGATGTTCATATGGATGGAAGTACAGAGGGTGATGAGGTGAATTGATGTCATCTTGTGGTAAGATTATGTTTGTGTTTGTATTTTCAAAACTAGATGTAACCATTGTTGGTGTTTAAAAGTTAATTGAGATTATAACAGAATCTTGGGAATTTTTTTAGGAATTGAACTGATTTTGTTGAATTTCAAGTGATTTTGTGTGTTCCGATGGTGTTTTGGTGATTGTTTAGGGAGAATATGGTGGATTGAGTAATGATTATGGTGGTTTAATGGCAGATTATGATGGTTTTGGTTGAAAAATTTTTGGCGGGAAATTCAATTGTGGTGGAGATAGTTTGTTAGATTGCTGAAAAAGTTTGTTATGATCATCGGAGTCAGTTACTCACCACAAAATGTGGTGGTAGCTCTGATACCATGATACAAACTGAAATTACACGTAAGTGTGTGTGTGAAATATATTGAATTCGTAAAACTGGGGTTATATCTGTTTAAATACTACAAAATGACGATAAAGTAAAGAAGCTTGAACTAACACTAACTAACTAGACTAAAGCTTAAGCTACTACATTCTATTACATACAAACAAGCTGCTATTCATTAAGATCTTCATCCTGTGTAGGCCTTTTGATATCTTGCTCTGTATAAACTGAACATAGTGTTTGGTTTCATGGTTTACAACTGAATTAGGGTGTTTGGATCCATGTTCAGCATCTGTCTTATCAGTAAAAATACTTGATTAAACCGCGTATATGACTTAAGGGTGTTTGATAACTACTTAATGGGATAATTCAGCGTGAGTCACCTAGTCGGTCAGGAAGGAGATTGTTTGATATGAAAAATGATGTTGTTGATTGGCCCAAATAACCTCTAAGTGGGCCAGCTCCAAAGATACGGTCTCCCGTTCAGCGTGAAATTCATCTACGCAAATATGTTTTATTCTTGTGGCTGCACTTTAATATGTATAACAATTTCTTTGGTTTACTAACCTCTAACGTTATCAGAAGAAAGCATTGGCCAAACAACATGAAAAGATAAGATATTTCGATTACTGCATACAATATAAAATAATTCGTGTAAAAACTAGGGAAAATTAAGTACCAAAACTCAATTTATAATAATTTCGTTAAACGTGTAAGAATTGGATACCGACGGATTTTTTATTTACATTTACGAATGTTGAACAATTTTTATTTCTTACACTACTTATATATGTATGTATAGTACATAGAGGTGTTCATCGGTTCGGTTTTCGGGTTTGTGGTTTGTACGGTTCGGGTTCATCGGTTTGAAAATTTTTAAAGTTAAACCAAAACCAAACCAAACCAATTATTGAACGGATAAAACCAAACCGTACACCAAATTAGAATTCGGTTTGGTTTCGGTTTAAACCAAGAAAACCAAATTCAAGTGAACTTCAAAAAAATAAAAAATGTTTCTCCAAAATATAATCTTAAAGGCTCTAGAAGAAAAAGTAAGCCTTTTGATCTCTTGCTCTGTATAGACTGAACATAGTGTTTGGTTTCATGGTTTACAACTAAATCAGGGTGTTTGGATCCATGTTTAGCATCTGTCTTATCAGTGAAAATACTTGATTAAACCGCATATATGACTTAGGGGTGTTTGATAACTACTTAATGGGATAATTCAATGTGAGTCACCTAGTCGGTCAGCAAGGAGATTGTTTGATATGAAAAATAATGGTGTTGATTGGCCCAAATAACCTCTGAGTGGGCCAGCTCCAAAGATACGGTCTCCCATTCAGCGTGAAATTCATCTACGTAAATATGCTTTATTCTTGTGGCTGCACTTTAATATGTATAACAATTTATTTGGTTTACTAACCTCTAACGTTATCATAAGAAAGCATTGGCCAAACAACATGAAAAGATAAGATATTTCAATTACTGCATACAATATAAAATAATTCGTGTATATAAATATGGAAATTAAGTACCAAATCAATTTATATGCATTTCGTTAAACACATAAGAATTGGATACCGACGGATTTTTTATTTACATTTACTAATGTTGAACAATTTTTATTTCTTACACTACTTATATATGTATGTATAGTAAACCTAACTATGTATATAACCCTACACACTTTTTAAATGTGCGTAAAATATGTGAAAAAATGTGACATTTGGAGTACCAGCTAAATCATATAAAATGACAACGTTAATGTATTAAGATCATTTTCTCTAAAAAACAACTATCAAACATTAGTTTTCAATCAGATTAACAATCATTTAGCGACTTTGAATCATTCAACATCTTGATTCATTCAGTGCTAAATCATAATGTTTTATCAAACAACCCCTTAAAGACTCATCATCACCAGTCATTCCAACATGAAAACCTTATCCATTTTGCTGCATGTATACTTAAATCTAAGAACATATTTGCATTTAACATATACTTTGTAAATCATCATTTTCACAAAGTAGCAAAAACAAATCATGACCGTTAGTCGGTATTATATTTGTATTGGGCTCAAGCCCGAAATTTAGATTATTCGTTATATCACTATATATGTACCGAACATTATCATGAATGATATTGACATTATTTCCTACTTACATGGTATCAACCTAATATACCGATCCTTCCAAAAACCCTACAACCGATTCTTCCCAAACCCTAAGTTTCAGTCGATCCATCAGGTTCTATTTGTTGGAAAATTTTAGTGGAAAATGTGTTTTCACTAACTTTGGACATAGATAATTATTAGTAAATATAATTATTAAACACATTCACTCCCCACACAAACTTTGCTCACGAGCCACCCCCTTGTATATTTTTTGGGGCCTTTCCCGCTTACCATCATGGTTTCGTGCCTAAACTCGAAAACAAACTAAAATTATACTCTCTAGAAATGTCACATTTTGCGAAACTAATTTCTATAAGTTCTATGACAACCCTCCTCTCGCTTCTTACACCATCTCCTCGCCCCACACCTTTCCCCCCTCCTAAACACTCTTACATCAGCCCCTATACCTCCCCTCATAACTTACAAAACAACTCAGCCCAACAATACCGCCATCACTAATGCGGAGTGATGTGTGCTAAAACACACATCTTTTTTACCACGTAAAATATTATTAATCGGACTAAAATGCTAAAATAAGCTTAATTATATTGCAAATATGTTTGTTTGGTATTTTTATGTCTTGCAGGTAAAACAGATTGTAAACTTAGCAAAAGCAGGTATTTACGGGTTCGTTTCAATAAAGAGTGCTTAATAATCATGATCAAGACAAAGTCGTATTTACGGGTTCGTTTCAATCAAGAGTGCTTAATAATCATATTGCGTTAATAATAAGCAGGTAAGAGGTATACGTGACCAGTTGGATCCCCCCTGCAAACTCTGGAAATCCGTGTGACAACGTTGGAAGGCCAATGATTGGCTAATCAAGCACCGAATGATTGGACTCAATTTACATTTTCACCCCTCACCCCCTATAAAATCCAACACGCTCCCTCTCACTTGGGGGGTATTAGGAATTTAGTTTTTATAACTTGCCTTTTTAGATTTTAGCTTATTTTTCATTTCGTTTTAGCTTATTTTGATTTTCTGAGCTTATTGTACTAGCTTAATTCTACAGCTTATTGAGATATTGTAATAAAGATGGTTTGAAGCTTATTTTAATTCGTGGGTAGCTTATTATGTAAGCTTATTTGTTTTTTTTTCCTTTTTACGTGTTAGCTTATTAAATAAGCTATGTTTTCGAGCTTATTAGTCTCAAAGCTCCTTACAAGCTGAAAGATAGACTCCTATAAGCTCTCTAAAGCTTATTTGAATCATTCTTACTAGTTTCTAAAGACTTTTCGAACAATAAGCTCTAATAAGCTCGGATTTGGCTTATTAACGTGCTTAAATTGATTTAATGTTTTTAGGAGCTCATACTATCTAATATAATAAGCTTCTAAATAGCTTATTGCATTTCATTTGAGCTTATATTGTCTAGACAAGTTTTCATTAGCTTATTGGCTTATTCATTTTGCGATTTTAGTAGTTTAAATGCTTTTAGCTTATGCAAATTCCTTGTGGCTGTTTTTGTTGCTTATTTAGTGCTTATATCGTTTCATATTGTCTTATTAAGAATTTTTAGTTTAGATATCATTCTAGCTCATATTCGTGTTTAGCTTATTGCCTAGGTTTTAAGTTTAACTTGTTTTAGTGCTTATGTGGTTTTTTATTAGATTAATGCTTCTGGCTTATTGAGATTGCTTATTTGTAAACGCTTATTAGATAATAGCTTCGTTTAGATTTGACTTGGGCTTATTCGTTTTTTTTAGTTTGTTTCGTTGGGCTTAGTTATCTTATTGATTTATCTCATATTGCTTATTCGATTTTAGGCTTAGATTAGCTTATTTCATTAAATAGCTTATCTGATGTTTGGCTTATTTACTTAAAATTTTAGATCTCAATTTGTATACCCTCATTAAGTTGTTTTAGATTTGTCAAAATTTTAATGGGCCTTATTTGATTTAGTCCTAGGCTGCGTTTGTTTAGTTTAGAACAAATTGGGCCTCAATAATTGTATAAGTTTGGTTTGGGCCTGTGTTGGTTTTATAGTATAGGATGCGTTTGGTTTATGATATGTTGGGCCGTATGGTTTTAGTTAGCAGAAATTAGTAGAGTTGCAATTGTGATAATTGTTTGTTTGTTTGTATTTGTTTTGGTACCGGTCAACTTATGAGGCGTGGAGCTTAAGGGTTTATTTAGCTAGACCGAATTTGATTATTTGCTTTAGCTAAATAAATCAGGTGGTATTCGTTTATTCGCGGCTCTTCAATTCGGTTCCTTTTTCTATCATTTTTTAATTTATTAGTGTAGTTTTAGTATAAAATGTTTAGAATTACTTATTTGATCATTATGCTTAGAGAGTAGTTAATTAGTGCTTGTTAAGTGATATTGTGGATTGGAAATTAAGTATGGATTTAAAAAAGGTCTAATTGATTAATAATCTTTGATTATTTAGATTTGTAGTTTGAATGTTTCAAAGGGCAAAATCCGGAAAAATAATCAAACTACACATCTAGTAATTAATATCTTTTTAAGAGATTTTCATCAAAATAAACCAACGTTGTGAGATAGTTATCTTTTCTAAAGAAATTAATTCGTTGATAAACCTTAATCCACACTTAATGAACTTTTCAAGTTACTTAGCAAGCATTCTCGTCTTATGAATTTTTTTTAGATCATTTTAGCATAATTCTTGTAGTGTAATTGATTAGTATTTCTAGTATTAATATTAGTTTAATTTTCTTAGTATTAAAAATAGTTTTTTTGAACCCAAAAATCTTTAAAAAGATAATCAAGCACTTTTCTTCAAAACCCTTAACCTTGGATTTCAATTCTCTTTCGCGGTGGAAAACGACACTCGTGAAGATAGACTATTACTTTTCCTCAAGTAATTTTCTTATCTACGGGATATACTATATATTATTACGACACGCGTTTGACGTTTATCAAAATGGCGCCGTTGCCGGGGAGAGGTGTACGATTTTCACGTGGTGTTTGAAGTTAGTGCCTTGAAGATCCTTTCTCTTTTGAAAGTTTATTTTCATACTTATAAAAATATAAAAATCCAAAAATTCTTTTTCTATTTTATTTTATTTTCTTTTATATAAGAATTTTAAAATACCAAAAATATTTTCATTTTATTTTCTAAATAAAAAAACCCAAAAATATTTTCCATTTCTATTTTATTTCCTTTTATATAAATATTAAAAATCCAAAAAAACTAATATATATAAATAAAAAATAAATAATAAAATATCAAAATATTTCTGTTATCCTCTTAGCGTTAAGCTCTTATCTTTCTTTCTCTCTTATCATATGTTAATTATTATCCGATGTTCTTTCTTCCTCATTCCTATATTATCAGACCTGGAGGATTTTAATCGACGTCACTAATCAGTTAGAGGAGGATGTCGATCGTTCGACATCCGTTTCTGGAAACCAACCTTTTGCATTGAACATCTATGGTTCAGGCTATTCGACAGAATGTTCAATTTCTTGGTTTAAAGATGAGAATGCAATGAGACTAGACAATATTATTTAATCATATCATCCCAAATACATTAAGCAAAATGAAGTTTCTCAAGACGTCATCAATCTCAAATCTTTTTCAATTTCTTTACAGAAGGCTGAATCTTGGTTTTTATACTCTTTAAAACGATTCTATCATACTGGGAAGATGTGGTCTCAAGTTTCTTTCAAATACTACCCATATTTAGGCGTTGCAGCTTAGGAAAGAAATTTTTAATTTCCGACAATTACCTACCGAATCAGTATTTGAAGCTTGGGAAAGATTTAAATCTTGTTTGCGGAAATGTCCCGACCATAGAATTTTGCTTCTTAATCAGATCCTTACTTTTTACAATGAAATTACGATGATTGACCAAGAAAGACTTATGGTGGCTGTCGGCGGTAATTTCATGCGGAAGACTCCTCAAGAAGCATATGATTTAATAGAGAATATGACACATCATCATTTTTAGTGGGACGCCGAAGTGTATTATGACACTACCACTGATATGAGTGCTTATTATTCTAAGACTACTTTCACATTGAGTGAACAAGTTGAGGTCCTTAGAAATGACACTGGATACATAATTCAAAGTGTTCAACATAATCCAGGACTAGGTTATCCTAACACCTTTTACTATTCAGACTCTGATGAAAGTGATGATAATGAACCTTCTAAGATGATTGAAGATCAAAAATCGATTCACCATTTGAGTGGCAGTCCCACACATTCTTCTGACCATGTGGTCGCGTCTCTCTCTCCTTCTCTCACTCCCACCGGGGATAGTGATTCTATCTTGGAGGAGACTGACACACTTCTTCCTCATCATGATTCGACTTTATCGGAAGTCGATGATCATATATTCGATCCGGAGGGAGATGTTCTTTTTCTAGAAGGATTATTAAATGATGAAATCTTGAATGATCTCCCTCCTTTAGAGCTTAATAATGATCCGGAGGGAAATATCCTTTTTCTTGAAAATTTATTAAAGGATGAACCTTTAGAGGCAAATAAGTCAGAGATCAATCCGTTATTAGGGAACCGCCGAATACCTTTTTAATGGGGGATGAGGAAATCAAACTTAATTCTCATGAGGATATTGATGACCTTGTTCCAATCCCAATTCTTGATTGTATTTCCAAAACTTTTAGACTATCACTAATCTTTTGTTTGACTTCGATTCTGAATTTACTTTAAATTCAGACAATCCAATCTTTGGTATTCACAATGAGGAGAGTAATGAGTCCGAAACAGACACAATAATGGATGAGATGCAAAATCATAGCCCACAAAGTACCGCACAAATTCCACCTCCGTATGAAAAGTTAAATTTCGATTTAACCATGCCTAAACCAATCCTTACCTTCTCACACTTTCGTTATGGCATTTTTGGTTCTCATCTTGTTTTTGACATACTTGGCCCGAGACTACTATTTTCTTTATCATACAATTTTGGCCTCGTCTTTTCTAAGGAATACCTCAAATTTCTATCATTAGATATATTCTTGCTAGGAGACAAAAATGAAGTATCTGATCCTGGAATTATGGTTATTTACGTCGAATCAAAAGTTTGTAAGAGTTCCACCGACGATATTCCTGCCCTTTTTGCTTTAATGAAACTTTAATTTTGGGCGAGTCAAGCTTGCGACTCAATAAAAAAAATAAGCGCTTCTCGGGAGGCAACCCATGTCTGTTCTTCTTTCTATTTTCTTAATAAATAAGTGTGTGATTTTATAGCCTAAGTGTGGGGGCGTGCTTCTTTCTTTGGTGTGTGGTACCGTTTTTGCAGGATTCTTTAAGATCGTGAAGACCCATACTTGTTTTCAATCCTCCAATCATCCGGTCTACGATCTTCTGCTTATTTTGCAATCCTCAATCCTGATCTTATTTATATATTTGTTTCTCCTTTCACACTTAGAATTTTTTTTGCATTTTCCTTTTTCGTTCCTAAGTGTGGGGGTCAAACTCGATATTTTTAAACATTGAGACCAATGTTCTATTCTAAGTGTGTGGGGGGAGGGGGGGTTATCAAAATTGATCATACCTGTTACCTGTCTGTGTCCCTCACAACCCCGTTTTGACCAAAATTTTAAAATTTTATTGTTTTATATATATTAAAAAAATATGTTATGAGATATGTGAATAATTAGGCCTGTAGAACTAAGGATATTTTGACTTGCCCGAGTATTTTTTTTAGCTTTCTCTTTAGCTTTCGAGACTAAGTGTTTGCCTAATTTAAAATTTTGCAAAGAACAAAAAATAATAGAGCTAGATATAAGTTAGATGCTAAGCGTTGAGTAGTTGGATCTCTTTAGAGCTCATAGAGGTTAATTGTGGCTTTTTGCTCCCACTAGCTGAATAAACGTTATATAATTGTTGAATAAATAAAGTTACTTTGGTTTTTGAGATTCTTAGTTAGATCACTTCGTAGAGATTTCTTCTGGTGAAATTAAGATACACGTCGAGGTTTTGTCAGTGTTGTGGGGAAATAGGCTACCGATTCTTGACGGCTCGCTATCGTTGTCTAGGTAGTTAAAAGACCACATGACTTGAAATTTGGCTATAATAATAATAATTATGTAATAAACTGAAGCCGAAATAAGACTTCTGAATCATGGTCGGTTCACGCCCGATGTGACAGTCGTTTAAAGGGTGGAGGTAATAATAATAATAAGAACTCTGGGCTGATAAAAGATTACTGGACCATGGTCGGCTCACATACCGATGTGGCAGTTTTCAAAAGAAGGCCCATAGTAAGAATAATAAATCTGAGACTGATAAAAGTTTACTGGATCATGGTCGGCTCGCATACCGATGTGACAGTTTTTAAAAAGGTCGAGGATCTCCTGGTCGAAATAAGACTCCTGGACCATGGTCAGCTCACATACCGATGTGGCAGTTGTTTAAAGGACCGGGAGGTTTAATAATGTTGCAATAATAATAATAATAAAGCCAAATTTCGACTCTGAGGTTATCTAAATAAAGCCTCCGTCCCTGGACTCATAGTTGAGTTGTTTCGGATAAAATAAAAAGGATAACCCCTAAATCATGCTAAATTAGAACCTTAATATGGACCTTATTCTCACCATATCGTCTCTATAGGAAAGGATTTCAAACTAATTATGGTCTAAACCGGGTTTACTTTATATGAATAAGGCCATAATTTATTTATCACCAAAAATAATAATAAAAAATCTTTAGAGGATTTAGGAATAATGGGAGCGAAAAGTTAGTTTATACTTACACAATTAGCATTTATGAGTAGTGTTAGCATCTAGTCTTATATTTGGCTGTGATTTCGTTTTGAGCTTGGTTTGGGGATTATGAAAAGTCAAGGATGATGAACTCTCGTTCTTTAAGCCTTTTTAAATAAATTTTATTAAATTTTATATTAGTTTTTATCTATTATTGAATAAGTGGTTAAAACGGGGGTGCTTGCGAATTAAATGATTTTAGAACCTTTTAATGGACCTTTTATGTTCTTGTTTGATTGTGAGGGGTCATAAGTTAAAGGGGGATAAAATTATTTATTTTCGGGTTTGTTTTATTAACATTGCGTGTGGGACCAGCAATGACTTAGTATGGGGGAGTTTGATGTGTGCTAAAACACACATCCTTTTTACCCCGTAAAATACTATTAATCAGACTAAAAATGCTAAAATATGCTTAATTATATTGCAAATATGTTTGTTTGGTATTTTTATGTCTTGCATGTAAAACGGATTATAAACTTAGCAAAAGCGGGTATTTACGGGTTTGTTTCAATCAAGAGTGCTTAATAATCATGATCAAGACAAAGTCGTGAAAAGTTCCTGAGCATGCCATTGGAAAGAGCGCGAGAAAACGAGTCCAAAAGTGCCCTCGGATCTTATAGGGCCAGCCCATAACCCACTTAACGGGCCGGACCAACTCAAGCTAGCACTAAGGCCCAACAAGCTTTTAAGCCCAAAACTAAAATAATAAATTTGTTGTTAGTTTGAGGATGACGTCACTCGGTATGTGCTATGAAATTAAATCCACTCTATTCATGTGCCTGCGCATTACTTGGGGAGATCAAATGGAAAATGGACGCGTGGCAAGGGTCTTTTGTATCTCTAATTCAAATGCAATCGAATGATCCAACAGTCTAAATTTGCTGCGTTAATAATAAGCAGGTAAGAGGTACACGTATCGCTAGCTCACCGGTTGGACCCCCCCTGCAAACTCTGGAAATCCATGTGACAACGTTAGACGGCCAATGATTGGCTAATCAAGCACCGAATGATTGGACTCAATTTACATTTTCACCCCTCGCCCCTATAAAATCCAACACGCTCCCTCTCACTTAGGGGGTATTAGGAATTTAGTTTTTATAACTTGTCTTTTTAGATTTTAGCTTATTTTTCATTTAGTTTTAGCTTATTTTGATTTTCTGAGCTTATTATACTAGCTTAATTCTACAGCTTATTGAGATATTGTAATAAAGTTGGTTTGAAGCTTATTGTAATTCGTGGGTTGCTTATTATGTAAGCTTATTTGTTTTTTTTCCTTTTTACGTGTTAGCTTATTAAATAAGCTATGTTTTCGAGCTTACTCTCTTAGCTTATTAGTCTCAATGCTCCTTAAAAGCTAAAAGATCGACTCCTATAAGCTCTCTAAAGCTTATTTGAATCATTCTTACTAGTTTTTAAAGACTTTTCGAATAATAAGCTCTAATAACCTCAGATTTGGCTTATTAACGTGCTTAAATTGATTTAATGTTTTTAGGAGCTCATATTATCTGATATAATAAGCTTCTAATTAGCTTGTTACATTTCATTTAAGCTTATATTGTCTAGACAAGTTTTCATTAGCTTATTGGCTTATTCATTTTGCGATTTTAGTAGTTTAAATGCTTTTAGCTTATGCAAATTCCTTGTAACTGTTTTTGTTGCTTATTTAGTGCTTATATCGTTTCATATTGGATTATTAAGAGGTTTTAGTTTAGATATCGTTCTAGCTCATATTCGTGTTTAGCTTATTGCCTTGGTTTTAAGTTTAACTTGTTCTAGTGCTTATGTGGTTATTAGAAGAGCTTCTCTCATTAGATTAATGCTTCTGGCTTATTGAGATTGCTTATTTGTAAGTGCCTATTAGATAATAGCTTCGTTTAGATTTGACTTGGGCTTATTCGTTTTTTTAGTTTGTTTTGTTGGGCTTAGTTATCTTAGTGATTTATCTCATATTGCTTATTCGATTTTAGGCTTAGATTAGCTTATTTCATTAAAGAGCTTATCTGATGTTTGGCTTATTTGCTTAAAATTTTAGATCTCAATTTGTATACCCTCGTTAATTTGTTTTAGATTTGTCAAAATTTCAATGGGCCTTATTTGATTTAGTCCTAGGCTGCGTTTGTTTGGTTTAGAACAAATTGGGCCTCAATAGTTGTATAAGTTTGGTTTGGGCTTGTGTTGGTTTTATAGTATAGGATGCGTTTGGTTTATGATATGTTGGGCCGTATGGTTTTAGTTAGCAGAAATTAGTAGAGTTGCAATTGTGTAATTGTGATAACTATTTGTTTGTTTGTATTTGTTTTGGTACCGGTCAACTCATGAGACGTGGAGCTTAAGGGTTTATTTTGCTAGACCGAATTTGATTATTTGCTTTAGCTAAATAAATTGGGTGGTATTCGTTTATTCGCGGCTCTTCAATTCGGTTCTATTTTCTATCCTTTTTCAATTTATTAGTGTAGTTTTAGTATAAAATGTTTAGAATTGCTTATTTGATCATTATGCTTAGAGAGTAGTTAATTAGTGCTTGTTAAGTGATATTGTGGATTGGGAATTAAGTGTGGATTTTAAAAAGGTCTAATTGATTAATAATCTTTGATTATTTAGAGTTGTAGTTTGAACGTTTTAAAGGGCAAAATCCAGAAAAATAGTCAAACTACACATCTAGTAATTAATATCTTTTTAAGAGGTTTTCATCAAAATAAACCAATGTTGTGAGATAGTTATCTTTTGAAAGAAAATTAATTCGTTGATAAACCTTAATCCACACTTAATGAACTTTCACGTCACTTAGCAAGCATTCTCGTCTTATGAATTTTTTTAGATCATTTTAGCATAATTCTTGTAGTGTAATTGATTAGTATTTCTAGTATTAATATTAATTTAATTTTCTTAGTATTAAAAATAGTTTTTAAACCAAAAATCTTAAAAGATAATCAAGCACTTTTCTTTAAAACATTAACATGGATTTCAATTCATCTATCGCCGTGAAAACGACACTCGGAAGATATACTATTATTTTTCCTAAAGTAATTTTCTTATCTAACGGGATATACTATATATTATTACGACACATGTTTGACGTTTATCACGGAGCCAAACACCCAATACAGCCCAACACCCTAAGGCCCAACTCCTACCGAACCATCACCTTCACCTCAGTCCACCCTCCCAACTTCGACAGCCTACAACCACGTCAGCGGCCTATCTACTTTGGCCCATCAAACCAGTCCACTTCTACCACCAATTTTCGATCCACCAAATCCACAAACCAATACCGAACCAATTAATGAACCACACCGCACTCATCCCATGATCACACGATCACAATCAGGCATTTTCAAACCTATCGATCACTTGTCTCTAAATACTTTCTTGATTTCTCTTGTTCCTAAAAATCCGTCTGACGCCTTAAAAAATCCACAGTGACGTAATGCTATGTATGATGAGTATAATGCGTTGGTTAAAATGGCACTTGGTTACTTGTACCAAGGCCCGCAAGTGTTAATATAGTTCGCTCTATGTGGTTATTTAAGCATAAGTTTCATGTTGACGGGACTTTGAGCCGTTATAAGGCTCGTTTGGTCGCTAACGGTAGTAGTCAGCAACTTGGTGTTGATTTTGATGAGACTTTTAGCCAGTTGACAAACCAGCCACTATTTGCATGGTTCTTAGCCTTGTTGTGTCTCGTAAGTGGCTGATTCACCAACTTGATGTTAAGAATGCTTTTCTTAACGGTGATTTATCCGAAACCGTCTACATGCATTAACAACCCAGTTTTGTTGATGCTAGGTTCCCTAAACATGTTTGTCATTTGCAGAGATCTTTATATGGACTGAAACTAGCACCTCGTGCTTGGTTTCAGCATTTTGCAGGTTATGCCACACGGGTCGGATTTTATCACAGTCGTTGTGATTCTTCTCTATTTATTTGTAGAAAGGGTTCTCAGGTTGCTTATCTTCTTATTTATGTGGATGACATTATTCTTACAGCTTCCTCTCCAGCACTACTACAACAAATTATAGATTCCTTACATAATGAGTTTGACATGACTGATCTCGGAGCACTTAATTATTTCCTTGGTATTTCTGCGGATCGCACTTCTACAGGCTTATTTTTTTCTCAGAGGAAGTACGCTCTTTAGCTTCTTGAGCGTGCTCACATGGTTCATTGTAATCCTTCTCGGACACCCGTTGATACAGAATCTAAACTAGGTCCGAAAGGTGTTCCTATTCAGGATCCCACTTTATATCGCAGTCTTGCAGGAGGGCTACAGTATCTTACATTTACTCGTCCAGATTTGTCTTATGCCGTTTAGCAGATTTACTTTACAGCATGATCCGAGGAGAGCCTCACATTTGCAGCTCTCAACGCGTATCTGCGAATATGTAAAAGGGACTAAGACTTTGGTCTCCAGTTATATGCTTTCGCTACTACTTCTCTGGTTGGTTATACTGATGTTGATTGGGCGGGTTGCCCCTCTACACGCAGGTATACTTCAGGATACGGTGTTTTTCTGGGTGATAATATTTTGTCTTGGTCAGCTAAACGTCAACACACACACTCTCTCGCTCCAGTGCCGAAGCTGAATACCGTGGTGTTGCTAACGTTGTCGCAGAGACTGCATGGCTTTGCAATCTACTTCGTGAGTTACATTCTCCTCCATCGACTGCCACTCTTGTTTACTGTGATAACGTTAGTGCCATTTATATGTCTGCAAATCCTGTTCAACATCAACGAACAAAGCATATTGAGATCGACATTCACTTCATCCGTGATATGGTTACCGTTGGTCAGGTTAGAGTTCTACATGTTCCCTCTCGTTACCAGTATGCTGATATATTCAACAAGGGTCTACCTTCGGCATTGTTTGAAGAATTTTGATCCAGTTTGAGCATTCGACCTTCTCCCGCTCCAACTGCGGTGGCGTATTAGTTGATATTTTTAGGAGATTTATCAAATCATTATATGTTTAATAAGATTAGTATCAATCCTTAGCTGTGTGATAGGATAAGCTCTACATTATTTGTCTTAGTTGTATTCTTGTCATCATGGGCTCAAGCCTATACCTTGTATAGTATATATATCGTATGATTTGAAGGAAATAAGACAAGCAAATATTTTACCATTCAATAAAATGATGGTGCTGATTGGCCCAAATAACCTCTGAGTGGGCCAGCTCCAAAGATACGGTCTCCCATTCAGCGTGAAATTCATCTGCACAAATATGCTTTATTCTTGTGGCTGCACTTTAATATGTATAACAATTTATTTGGTTTACTAACCTCTAACGTTATCATAAGAAAGCATTGGCCAAACAACATGAAAGATAAGATATTTCAATTACTGCATACAATATAAAATAATTCGTGTATATAAATATGGAAATTAAGTACCAAATCAATTTATATGCATTTCGTTAAACACATAAGAATTGGATACCGACGGATTTTTTATTTACATTTACTAATGTTGAACAATTTTTATTTCTTACACTACTTATATATGTATGTATAGTAAACCTAACTATGTATATAACCCTACATACTTTTTAAATGTGCGTAAAATATGTGAAAAAAATGAGACATTTGGAGTACTAGCTAAATCATACAAAATGACAACGTTAATGTATTAAGATCATTTTCTCTCAAAAATAACTATCAAACAGTAGTTTTCATTCAGATTAACAATCATTTAGCGACTTTGAATCATTCAACATCTTGATTCATTCAGTGCTAAATCATAATGTTTTATCAAACAACCCCTTAAAGACTCATCATCACAAGTCATTCCAACATGAAAACCTTATCCATTTTGTAAATTATCAATTTTGCTGCATATATACTTAAATCTAAGAACATATATGCATTTAACATATACTTTGTAAATCATCATTTTCACAAAGTAGCAAAAACAAATCATGACCGTTAGTCGGTATTATATTTGTATTAGGCTCAAGCCCGAAATTTAGATTATTCTTTATATCACTATATATGTACCGAACATTATCATGAATGATATTGACATTATTCCCTACTTACATGGTATCAGCCTAATATACCGATCCTTCCAAAAACCCTACAACCGATTCTTCCCAAACCCTTAAACCTTAAGTTTCAGTCGATCCATCAGGTTCTATTTATATTGGTCGATTGTTGGTAGTTATTGTTATCAGTCGACACATCTTTAGTTATATTTACATCGATCGTTCGTTTGGATTTGTTAACCAATCGATGTATTCACGAGGTTCTCTTTGTTGATCGTTGGTATTTGGGATTACCAGTCGATATATTTTGAAAATTCATTTGATATTTGGTGTTTCATATTTGATTGTTGCTGCTTTGTTTGATTTTTGCTACACTAGTTGACATCTCTTTGCTAAGATACAAGTGTTTGATACTTGTTGAAGTAATCCTTGCATGTTTCACTGTTCACGTTTGTGAAACAAAATACTAACCCTACTACTAATTACTAGTTAATACATAAACCCTACTCTATTTTTTGTTACACATAGAACAAAACCCTAATCCTACTACACCTTTATCACTATGACTATGACATCGACAACAAATCAACCCGTCATCCTACTTTTGGATAGACTACAAACTCATATGTTAGTACTAATACAAACTCAACAGGAACTTTTAGCTCAACTCGGGTATAACGAGAATCCACGCATTGGACAATTAACAGCTTAGAACTGTACTAAAAATACAACTGGTGGAATTGCACAAAGTATTCCTCTTGTGGCGTTACATACTAGCTACAATACACTGGCCTAAACCGGATTTCCACAACACGTGGCCCAAACTGACCTGTTGCCTAACATCCTTGGAACAACTTCTTTTACACATACCCAACAAGCAGCTGCGGGTCTAATCCAAACGGATAATACTTTGGGACAATTTACATCTAATGGTATCCCGGGGCAGGGGACAGATGCTTTTAGTGCCATGACTCTTCAGGATCCTACTATTGGTGCATGGAATATAGATACATGTGCGAGTTCTCACTTCAATGATTATGTTACTAGTCTTAGTGATATTTTTAATGTGTGTATATATCCGTTTGTTTCGGTTGGTAATGGTTATTCTATACCTGTCACCAACATGGGTAATAGTATTTTGCCTACTCCTTATCGACCCCTTCACCTTAATAATGTTCTCATCACTCCTAACATTGTCAAAAATTTAATTTTAGTTCGTCAGTTTGTTCGCGATAATAAATGTACCGTTGAATTCGATGCTTTTGGTTTTTCTATTAAGGATTTCATGACTCGTCGGGTGCTTCTCTGATGCGATTGTACGGGGATCTTTACCCGATCATGAAACCTTCTCCACTTCCTCACGCGTTTCTTACCTGTCAGCATACGTGGCACCAACAACTTAGACATCAAAGAAGTAGAGTGTTACATCGTCTTCTTTCTAGTAATTCTATTTCGTGTAATAAATAGATTCCACCCGTTCTTTGTCATGCTTGCTAGCTTGGCAAAAACGTAAGGCTTTCATTTGTTAGTTCTCTTACTTTGGTTCAGTCTTGTTTTGACATTGTTCACTCGGATTTGTGGACTTCCCTAATTATGAGTCTTTCTGGTTTTAAATACTATGTTTTGTTCTTGGATCATAATCAGACGTCTTGTCTAAATTTGTGTTGTTTCGTAAATTTGTTAACACTCAATTTAAGTGTAAAATAAAGTCATTTTAGTGTGATCATGGTGGTGAATTTGACAACCACGCTTTTCATAAACTATTTGCATCAAATGGTATTCAGTTACGGTTTTCATGTCCAAAAACCTCCAAACAAAATGAAAAGTCTGAACGGATGATCCGCACCATAAACAATCTAATTCGCACCTTACTTTTTCAAGCCCACCTTCCTCTTAATTTTTGGGCCGAAGCACTAAATATGGCCACTCACTTATTAAATAATTTACCTTTGGGAGTGCTATTAATAATGAAATCCCTCATACCCGTTTGTTTGGAACTAACCCGGATTATAGATTTTTATGTACTTTTGGGTGTTTATGTTATCCACATCTCGATACCACTCATAAACGTCAACCATGTGCTACACCATCTATTTTTTAGGACATGCTTCTAACCATCGTGGGTATCATTGTCTAGACTTGATTACTAATAAAATTATCATTTCTCGACATGTTACCTTTGACGAGACGGTATTTCCATTTGGCTCAATGATACCCACTTCGTCTCCCTCCTATTCAATTTTGGCAGAGCCACCCTATATCATATCCCAAATCATTCATTCTTCTCTTATCACAAATAATGCCACACCACAATAAGCCTCGCTAGATAGCACTTCGTCTATTGTTTAGCCGACCCACCAAACACCAAATTTACCGGCCCACCAAGCTCCATATTCATCGGCCTCACAAACACAACCTCAACCGGCCCAAGTGTCCCCACATCAGCAGACCCAACAAGGGACTCCACCGGCCAAACAATCCCTAAACCAGCCCGTTTCCCCACCTCTTGTTAACCCAAACCCGATTTTGGTTCATCCCATGGTCACACGCTTTTGTGTTCGGTCCAATCGTCTAACAAAGCGTCTAAATCTTCATGTTTCCACTTTTCCCCTTTACCAAAATCATACATTGATACCTTGATTACCTGAGATAAACATGCTTAAAGAGTCAACAAAATTGTTGAGTGAATTCATAGAGTTTATATGATTAAATGTTAGAACACAAGCAATATCCTCAAGAGACTTGTTGATCGGACAAGCCATATATTAATTTCTATCTCATTGAGCTCATGACAAGGGAACCTTGACAATACAAATATATACTTACATGATATATTACCCCGACGACTTATGTATATTGCCTTAACCTAAATTTCTCAATACAAAGGCCCATTTGAGAGGGTGTTCGCTTAAGGATAAACGTTACCCCCGGGACGAGGCCTTTCAAACCCTATAGATATATTTATTTTTACAAGCGTTCACAACCATCAATAGGCAATAACAGTTCATGAAATTAGGGTCCTTAGGCAATAGCTCTCAATGAACTCAATATGTAACGGGTTCCAGCATTACTAAAACAACTTGTGTTCATATTTTCAAAGCAAGCATGTATCTCCCTCGCGGGGTTTAATAAAACATTTAAAGTTAGAAAGGCGAGGCTATGAACTCACCGTACATAGATAGTCAAACGAGAAACCAGGTATGCAAAGATGACTCCAAAGATTAGTCGTGACCTACTTGCAAGTCGCGACTTAGAATGATACATAATATCATTATAATAGAATAGTTATATAAGACTAGTTAATAAAATCCAAAACAAGAACAATATTGCACCACGACTAAACCAAAGTGTTTTTATAAAATCTAACGATGTATAACCTTTGGTCATATCAAAATAAACATCTACTAAGTCTCGTCCCTTAATTCCTATCTCAATCTTACATGGTTATACTTTTCATTTTTCCAATCCTAGACGTAAAAGCCAACTTTATGATTTTATCCATTTTCATGAGAGCATAAATCCTAAACCATAAAAGATATAGCCATGGGGATTTCATCCCTGGAAAGGCCTTGAAGTATAATTTCCAGAACATCAAGCTTCATATTCCAATTGTTTACCAATTTTTATAAAAGGTTAAATTACTATCACTAACTCAAAACATAAAACTTTCTTTTGCAGAATTTAGTCACAATCACAGGACCATATCTCTTATTACATAAAAGATATGAAGGTGAGGTTTTAACCCCTGGAAAACCACATGAGTCTAGTTTTCAAAACATTAAGCCAATCATTCAAATCATTTATCAATCAACGAGAAATAAACTTTTACTAACTTAAGGTAAAACCAATTATAAACAATTTCTACTTTTGCCGTTTTAGTCATAACTCCTAATCTAAAATAGCAATGAGGTTGGTTCTAATTGGAGGAGTTATCTCAAGATGTCTAATATCTAAACAAGCTTTAAAACCTGGACTTCTGTATAAAATTTTGTAGAAAAACATGTTTCCCAACAGCAACTCCAGAATTGACCTCTTATCGTAAAATGACCATAACTTTCTCATATGATACGCTACGGGAGTATCCAATTCCAACTACATTGAAGCTTATACTCCCTATATTCCCAAATAATGCCAATTTTTCGCAGTAAGCTTCATAGACCAAAAATCTGGAGAACAAGCTCCGTTTTCCTGTTGTCCCAAAACAGACCGTAAATTCCTATTCTAAATCAACCAATAACACTTCTAAATCATCAATTGATCCATCACAAGGCTAAAATACATCAAAGTGAATCATCTAACACCTCTTTTACACACTTATACCACTTAATCAAGATCAATCATAATTATGACTTGCATGTTCATAAAAACCATAAATCACAAACATGCATCACTATAATCATCAAAATCATAAAAAGGGAGTCCAAGGAAACATAAAAAACTTACAATGGAGGGTTTTTTTAGATGATAAACCAAACCCAAGGTGGGATTTCTTGATCCAAGCCGATTCAACCTTCAACCAATTAACTAAAACCGTAATTTTACTTGCTCGAATCATCTTTGAATCACCTAGATCGAACCATTGATTGCTCCTACAAACCTTTAATATCCAATCAATCCTTAAAAACTTCAAGTTTCTTGAAAATTATATTTTCTAAATCATACATTATTGTTTTTTTAGTTATGGGGATAGGTTGAGGATAAATATAAGGGATCTATTTGTTGTGATAGAAAAGATGCTTTTCAAAGAAGTTTAAATGTGATGTTGAAGGTTTTAAAAGTCGTTTTGGCTCGTACAGTTAAGAAAAGAGGGAGGAAGAACTGACTTTGATTGTTCCAGTAGTGTTAGTGTGTGATGCTTGTGTTCGTGGGTTTTTAATACCAAAGGGGTTGTTTTTTTATTTTGCCTTAGTATTAGATAATGTTAACCGATTCAAGTAAACAAAATATAAGGGTGTGTTTGTTTGATATGCCGCCGACCAAAGGAAGGGGTAGGAGGTTCATGGGCTAATTTTATTCCTAACTAATAATACTTAATAACCTCGAAGCCTATTACCTATTCTTTAGTCGTGATATTTATTTTTAAATCGCGATTTTCGTCTCGGGTGCAATTTAAACACAAGGAAAGTGAAAAATACGAAAATAAAAATAAATTGGCACTCGAGGCCCAAATACGGAGTCATTGGTTTCTCGATCAATAAAAACGGATAAAATTTTAAATCATAGCGCTTTTTACTTAAAATTGACGATTTTTATATAAAACGACGAAGTAGTGAAAGGAAAATTTTTAGAAACTTAGAATATTAAATACAAGTGAAAAATTAGTAGTGACCTGAAATACGAAAATTTTAATAATTTTCACAATTAAAATACAGGATCCGTTGATTTCTCGATCGGTAACGATTAAAGATAAAATATAGAATTCGCGAAAGGATTTAATGACGATTTTAATAAAAACCGACTAAAATAATAAAATGAATTATTTAAAATTTAAGGAATAATTATTAATTCAGAATAAGTAGTGACCTTAAATACGGGGTTTTACAATTGTTCAGCCGACCCACCAAATACCAAATTCACCGGCCCACCAAGCACCATATTCACCGGCCTCACAAACACAACCTCAACCGGCCCAAGTGTCCCCACATCAGCAGACCCAACAAGGGACTCCACCGGCCAAACAATCCCTAAACCAGCCCGTTTCCCCACCTCTTGTTAACCCAAACCCGATTTTGGTTCATCCCATGGTCACACGCTTTTGTGTTCGGTCCAATCGTCTAACAAAGCGTCTAAATCTTCATGTTTCCACTTTTCCCCTTTACCAAAATCATACATTGATGGGTTTAATGATCCAAATTGGCAAAATTCTATGAGCGATGAATATAACGCACTTACTATAAATAAAACTTGGACTATTGTGCCCTGTCCCACGGACGCAAATATTATTCGTTGTATGTGGTTATTTCGCCATAAGTATTTAGCAGATGACATTCTCAGTCGCTACAAGGCTCGTCTTGTAGCGAATGGTAGTATGCAGTTAGAGGGTATTGATGTTGATGAGACTTTTAGTCCGGTTGTTAAACCAGGTACTATTCAGACTGTTCTTAGTTTGGCCACTTCTCGGCATTGGCTTGTTTATTAGCTTGATGTCAAGAATGCCTTCTTACATGGTGATTTATCTAAGACGGTTTATATGCATCAGCCTCCGGGGTTTTAGGATCCCACCCATCCTGACTATGTTTGTTTATTACATATGTCTCTTTATGGGCTCAAGCAGGCCACTCGAGCTTGGTTTCAATGATTTGTAGCTTATATTACTTATGTTAGGTTTACTCATAGTCGTTGTGACTCATCATTATTTATTTACAAAGGGCTGACAATGCTTATTTATTATTGTACGTTGATGATATTGTTCTCATTGCCTCTTTTGAGATTTTGTTACAGCAGATTATTACTTCATTGCATCAGGAGTTTTCTATGACAGATCTCAGTTTGCTTAATTATTTTCTGGGTGTTTCTATTACACGTGATTCTTCGGGGATGTTCTTATCTCATCGCAAGTATGCTGCGGAAATTCTTTAGCGAACTCATATGGTTAATTGCAATCCTAGTCGGACTCCTGTTGATACTGAGTCTAAACTGGGCGATGATGGTGATCTAATATATGATCCGACATTATATAAGAGTCTGGCAGGTTCTCTTCAGTATCTTACTTTTACTCATCCAAATATTTCTTATGCAGTGCAGCAGGTTTATCTTTATATGCATGATCTTAGGAAGCCTCATTTCTTGGCTCTTAAACGGGTTTTGAGGTATGTTTGTGGTACTTTAGATCATGGGTACAATTATTTTTCTCTTCTACCACATCTTTCGTTGCTTATTCGGATGCGGATTGGGCTGGTTGTCCGAATACTAAGAGATCAACTTTCGCTTATTGTGTATTTCTTGGCAACAATTTACTCTCTTGGTCCTCAAAGCGTCATCCAACGCTTTCTCGATCTAGTGCTGAGGCAGAGTATCGTGGTGTTGCTAATGCAGTTGCTGAGACTTGTTGGTTGAGGAACCTACTACATGAGTTGCATACACCCTTGTCTTCCGTTACGCTTGTTTTTAGTGATAATGTCAGTGCTGTTTATTTGTCTTCTAATCCAGTTCAGCATCAACGTACGAAGCACATAGAGATCGATATTCATTTTGTTCGAGATTTGGTTGCTGCTGGTCAGGTTCGAGTTCTTCATGTTCCATCACGTTATCAGTATGCGGACATTTTCACTAAGGGCTTACCTTCGGCTTTGTTTGAGGTGTTTCGTACCAGTTTAAGAGTTCGGTGTCCTCCCGCTCAAACTGCAGGAGGGTGTTAATCGATATTATATTTGTATTGGGCTCAAGCTCGAGGTCTAGATTATTCTTTATATCACTATATATGTACCGAATATTATCATGAATGATATAGACATTATTCCCAACTTACAATGACAAGATTTAAACATAGTTTTGTCTTCGATCATTGTGTTACTGAAATAAATTATAAGTCAACTCCAACACCACCTCTTTTGTGTAATGGGTTACATACATTGAGAAATAATTGAGAATTCTAAGTATGTGCTTACATTTACCTACATTGAGAAATGATACAAACATTATGTTGGTTGTAGACAAGAGACCAAATTTTTTACAAACCAATATAACATGCATGACAGTGAGTTTTTCTTGCAAAAAAAAATGTATCATCAATTCAGTACGAGTTCGGTATCAATCCAGAACCATGCTCATCCCTATGACGTTTTATGAGCTTCCTTTGAGATATGTCTTCGACTATTATCTTTTATAGTAGTATTTTACAAGTTAGAAAAACTATTGTATTTCATCACGATGACACTCTTCGCTAATGGGAAATAGAACAACATTCTAACATATAATCAATGTCATGTTGTCCAATGTAATCATTTTAACTTTTGAAGAAACAGACACAACTTTCCTTAATCATTAACAACTCCATAAGAAGATTTGGTACTCAAATAGAAGGTAAAAACATATCCATCTATTTTATCTTTGTCGTAGGAGTAAATATTTTTTAGACATCATTTAGGCTACCTACTTTAGTGACAACCAACGACCTATATTTTTCTTTGCCACATTAGCTTTCTCTCTCCGACGACCTATAAACGACTTTTTACCACTCTAAGACGACCTACACTACAAAAAAATACCCCACAAAAGTACACTTTGTTTTAATTTAAACACACACAAACACAAGGTCGACCTTGGTCTAGCAGACGACCTGTTTGGTTTTTAGAACTAATAACCATTATAGCACGAGTACACAACGAATAATAAACACGTATAAAACTTATAATTAACAAGATTGAAGTGTATACCTTTTTGCAAGAAACGATACACCAATTTAATAGGTAAACCGAGAAACCACCGTCTTGAAGATATAACGCGAATGTAAACATCGACGTGTTACCTAATGCCGAGAACAAAGTATGATTCCTCTACTTTCAACACACCCCGATACTTCAAGGCAAACAACTAGGTCTAGCTATACAAAGTGGTGTATTTAAACCAAACGATAACCTTCGTCTTTGAATCAACCACACAGATTAAAAACACGAGCAAAACCAATAATCCATGTGATCTTTGGGTCAGAACCACCAAATAAAACGAAAACCCCTTGAGGTTTATCTGCAATCGAACAAGGTAAAAAAGCAAGAACTCGAAACCCTTTATAGTTAAAAATATATCTAACACAAGAGAGCACCAGTACGATTTTTAACTATGTTTTAGGTATTTTCAACTCATATCAAATAATGAAATCCTAAGGCCTCTATAATAGTCTTGTTCCTTGAGTGTCAAGGAGCATGATCCTTTGCAAGGCAAACATGTTCCTTGGAGGTGCAAGCATAGCAAGTTCCTTGCAGTTGCAAGGCAAGCATGTTCTTTGGAGTGCAAAGAAGCATGTTTCCTTGGGTGCAAGCAAGCAAGTTCCTTGGAGTGCAGAGCAAAGGAAACCACAATCCCTTATTCACTCATCGGTTTATTTAATATTAGTCCCTTTAAACTTTTAAAACCGACTAATATTAATTCTAGTTAACTTTTAACGATCGTTTGTCAAAACCTTTATATATAAATGATATATATAATATATATAAATGATATATATATAGATAGATAGTATATATATATTTCGGTTGCTCTACGTATAAAGAGTGGCGACACCCCGTAACTCAAAACAATTTCCCAACTTATATCAATTTATCCTGTTTCCTAAACCAACACTCTCACTTGGACATGTAAAAATAACATAATAACATTGGTAAAGGCGCAACACCACGCCAAGCTCTAAGAAAAATTTGAGTTGGTTTCCATAAGTCATAGATAAGATGGATTTAGGTATTTGCAATCCTTATGTTTCTGACACCGCGTGATAAAAATGGATATGGATCAACAGTCATTCTCATTGTTTAACCAATTATGTTCTCGGTATATGTAACCTGAATCAAATTACTAAAATCATGAGACATATCTACATGAGTCTTCGGTCTACATGAACTTTTGGGCGCGGCCACGCATACATCTGATTAATTCTACGAGGGGCCCAGTGGCATCATACTTTAACTATTGAAGGAACAAATTCTATTTTGACTATAAGTGTCATGTCACCATGCTTCATAATCACTTCTGAAATAATCCTTATTAGCTACCTTATCCAGGATAACTAGAACTAAATCAAGAAGGATAATCCACACATGCAAGACCTACTTGCATATCAAGTCTAAGGATTTAGTAAATAAAATCACTTACAAGATTCACTTAATGACGTCGGTCCATAAAGTGATAGTCTTGTTAGTTGGGGAAATCCAATATTCATCTAATGAATATCATGTAAGTTTGGCGAACACTTCCTTTAATATCCAAGATATCACCAATCACTCAGACTTGTCTTAGTTCAACAAGATTCCCATATTGTTGTTCGACAACGGACTCATTTAGAATAATGAAATTATTCATGGATTAAACATGCAAATATAGGACATAATTTATATTAAATATAACTTCATACCTCGTATCTTTATCATTAATAAAATTGTCTTAACATCCCTTATCCAAATGCTAAACACAGATCTACATGAAACTACTAGCTTAACGAAGTCCCATGCTCCTAGTATGTTGAGTAAGCTTTCCTTTCGGTAAATCCTTCGTAAAAGGATATGCTAGATAGTCATATGTGTGAACTTTTAAGAAGGTATCTTCTATGGTAGTGTCTGGCGCCCCTCAGAACCCCCGGTTCATTGGCAAATAAGAAGTGCGGCTGAATTGTCGCAAAACATCTTAATTGCTTTGTTTATTGTTGGTACTATACCAAGCCTTGAAATAAACTTCCTAATCCAAACAGCTTTCATCTCTGCTTCTGAAGCAGCTATGTATTCAGCTTTTGTAGTGGACATTACAGTAGTACTTTACTTAGAGCTTTTCTATTCTACTGCGCCTTCCATTCAAAATGAAGACGTATCCTGTT
>BQNB010044602.1:0-44786 GCA_026074375.1 Tanacetum coccineum
ATATATATATATATATATACATATATATATATATATACATATATATATATATATACATATATATATATATATATATATAATAGATGGATACTACAGTGCATCTAATTTAATAGAAGGATAATTACATTGATGAAAATTACAATTTGATGGCAAGGGAGGAGGGGGGACCTTCCCTTGCCATCTATTATTTCCTTTATGTACAATCTTGTAAGGGTTTCCTTTATGTACAATCTTTTCACGAGAGACTATTTCCTTTATGTACAATCTTGTAAGGGTTTCCATACTATCTGTCTCTCAGGTAGGGATGAAATGTGCGAATTTGGTAAGGCGATCAACAATGACCCAGATTGTGTCATGTCCATTTGATGTTTTGGGTAGTTTTGTGATGAAATCCATTGTTATTCTCTCCCACTTCCACATAGGAATCTCTGGTGGTACCAGTAAGCCGGATGGCTTTTGACATTCTGCTTTAACTCTAGAGCATGTTAAACACTTACCAACATACTCAGCGATGATTGCCTTTATGTTAGGCCAGCAATAGAATTTCTTTAGATCCTGATACATCTTGTCAGAACCTGGGTGAATGGAATAATTTGATTTATGGGACTCATGCATGATTAAGTCTCTCAGATTACCAAAAAGTGGTAACCAACTTTGGTTTTTAATACAACGAGTTCCATCAGGACGTATTTCAAATGCTTTGTCCATTCCTTGTAAGTTCCCAGCTTTGATGTTTTCTTCTTTGAGTGCTTCAGTTTGAACTTTGAGAATTTGTGATGGTAATTTTGGATGAATGGTCATAACTAATGATCTAACTCGGAGTGGTTTGATTCGTTCCTTCCGGCTTAAGGCATCTGCTACGACATTTGCCTTTCCAGGATGGTAGCGAATTTCACAATCGTAATCTGCAAGCAATTCTAGCCAACGGCGTTGTCTCATGTTCAACTCTTTCTGATCAAGGATATGCTGAAGACTTTTATGATCAGTGAACACAGTACATTTGGTGCCATACAGATAGTGTCTCCAAATTTTAAGAGCGAACACTACTGCTCCTAATTCGAGATCATGAGTGGTATAGTTTTCTTCATTAGGCTTAAGTTGTCGGGATGCATATGCAATAACCTTCTCTCTTTGCATTAACACCGCTCCCAGACCTTGATGGGATGCATCACAGTAAACAACAAAATCGTCATTTCCTTCTAGTAATGCTAAGATTGAAAACTTAAAAATATGTAAACTAAGCTAGTTTATACTAAATCTGTATAAAGCAACTCAATTATAAATCATCCATCATGCAAATACACTTAAATTTCATGTAATCAAAAAAATGCAAAACCAAAATTCCTAATTTATTTATATAAATCTGAAATACCTAATTAAAAAAGCCCTAAAATTAAAAATTGATGGTCACCTTAATTATGAGTAGCCGTTGTTCTTGTATAAGCCTTCTTTAATCGCCATAACAACTGATTTTGGAGATTAAATTCCACTTTCTAGATCTTTTTGCATGTGTAGGTGAGGTTTCTTCTTTTGTTTTGTGATATGATGAAAAATAATAATGGGACTAATGGTTGTGTTCAAGGTTTGTGGAGATGATGAATCATCTACCCAAATGCGTATTTTGTTAACACGTGGTAACTATAAGAGAGTTATGACGGACAGTTGTTTAGCAGCAATGACGGGTCGGACTGAAGAGTTATTAAAAAAAGAGAGGGTAAATTGGGTCGGACCCGGGTCATCCGGCGGGTTCCGACCGGTTCCGATGGCTTCTTCGGCGGGTGTACATTAAGGAGCATTTAATAAAAGTGGCTGCCCTTTAATAAAATTGTATAATAGGGATAATTATTTTTAAATGTATCTAACTAATCAATATTTATTTCTCATGTGTGATTTTTTTTCACTCCGTATTTTATATACAAACTTTTAATAATTTCTATTAAATGTATCACAAAATTTTAATAAGTTATAACATGTGTATCATTATGGTGAGATTATGACGTGACAATACTTAATATTTTTTCGTTCAATATATATATATATATATGTTTCGTTTAAATTATATCCGTTATGTAATAACCAAGCATCCTATTTTCCCAATCAACTCATTTTCTTTTACTTAACTTCTAAGTCATCTCTTATAACAAACTACAAGTATCCACCCTTTGTTCGTGTTAAAGGTATCCGTGATTAATATATAAGAGATATAAATCAAACGAAACATGCATATATTGAACAAAAAGGCGTTATTATCTCACATTAATTATACAAATAATTAGAAGTGACAATTTGAGACCCATTGGTGTAATATATGTCTAGTTAGGTAAATATCTATTAGATGATGAGTCTAGTTGGGTCTCCTTAAATATTATAGATGAATCTAGTTGGTTCTTTGATATAAAGTGTAATTATATGACAATTACCCGATGATGTCTAGACGGGTCTAAGGGTTTATTTGTTTTTTTACTATTTTTTCATACTCTACTAATAATAATAATTTTTTTTATCAAAACCCATTTAGACCCGGACCTAACTCATTTAAACCGACCCATTTAGACCCATGTTTCTGTAAAACTAATCTAAATCTGGACCCGTTTATACCCAATCACATCTAGACCCGTGACCCATCCAGACCCGACTCACTTATTTTACCACCTCTACAAATAATAAGAGTTAAATTATTATCCCAAAAATGTATAAAAATATAAAATTTGTACAAATTTCAACTATTATTTGGGAGTGTTTGTTTCGGGTTATATTGACTTACTTGGTGCTAGACTTATGTTTCATTAGCTTATTTTTTTGCTTATTTTGAAACTTTTCGGCACATATAGAGGGTGTTTAAGATTGCGATTTGTGGCAAATTATTTAATTATTGTGTTTCGAAAAAGCAAATAAGTTAGTGGCAGTGTTTGGCAAAGAAAATTGAAAACGTGATTTATTGCGTTTATATAGGCACAAAACGTAGTTTCAGAAAGCACCAATATAGCTGTTGTTTCAAAACGCATATATGGTCCACTTCAAATTATAAAACCGCCTTTGAGGGCCCATATCAGATACAATACATTTAATTCATTTCAATAATATACACAGTACACAAATATCCCTTTTAGTCATTTCAATTAAGTTATTTATTGTTTTGATTTGCCAAACATGTATATTAATCATTATTTTTTTGGGTGCAAAAGCTGAAAGATATATTATTAATCAACAAAAGTATCCAATGATTACACAGAAATGCAAATCCTATACAAAGCACTACATACTGCAACTACTGAATACAAACAAGAGAAGTTCTCTAATACAACTAGAAAGATATCCCTGACCAAAAATTTCCTCAGCCAAAACAAGAGCTTTCACACATCAGCATCCAAACCAACACAATTAGAATACTGGCTCCTAATTCACCTTTTATGCACCAAACACCATACTTTCTTGACTACATTTCCTAGCTTATTTCTCCCATAAATCACTCAACCTTCAACCACAGTGACTTAAGGGAAATAAGACAGGCAACACCAATCAAAGTCAAAAGTATAGCACCCTTCACACCACATTATCTAATGTGGCCCTTCCTCAAATCTCACCATCTACCATTTCCCACTCCATTTCCTTCTCAACCAATATAGTAGCTAACCCTCTTGAGACCGGATGTTACCTCCAGTACACCCCGAAATACCACCCCCATCCTATCCCCATAACCCCGTTAATTACCCTTTAAGATACCCCTATACAGCCCGTTACCCCTTAAATGTGTTATACCCTCTCTTAATTTGCAACCTACTCCCTTAGTATGTCCCAATATAATCCGTTTTAGAGCCCGTTATCTAACCCTTCTCCCCTGAGAAACAATGGTATGTAACCCCTGCTACTCAATTTACTAATAATACCCCTAACCCCAGCTCAGTAATTTACCCTGTAGTGGATGTCTGTCACAGAGAGAAATCAAACGTTTTATATCTACCCCATACTCTAGATCGTATGACCCCATCACCCCTGCCCAGCATTGTCAGGAATGGAACGTATATCACAGGTGTTAGGAATGTGAAAACTACTGGCCTTCATAGTTTTTAACCCTATGGCGTATACCCCTCTTTTTTGACGCCCCTTGTCCCTTTGTCAATCCCTATCCTGGATGTTGTTCTATCCCCTCCCTGTCACCCCCTTCCCTCATGGCACCCCGCCAAGTATCTCTGACCCTCCCTCACCCCCTAACCGCCTACCCCTTACGACCCCTCTTATAGCTTTACCCCTCCAAGTGTAAACCCCCGCCGAACCCCCCCGCCCTAATTCACCCTACTACCCACCCGAATGCACCATCCCCCCCCTGCTAAACCCTCCAAACCCCCAATGCTCGGTCATATATGACCCTCCACAAATACCCCCATGCACCCCAGAGGTCCGAGAGACACCCCACCATCATACCCCATTGACCACCCAAAACCCTATATAGCGCGAGCACAACTCAGTTTGCAATGTACAGGCCCCCCCAACCCACACCTCACCCCCACCCCCCCTCATAGTGAACACCCTCCCCTCCACCTGAGAGGGCAACAAATCCCCCCCCAGACCCCTCACCACTATAGGACCAAAGAGACATGAAGGAATGGAGCATCACTCTATCACTGGCAAAGAAACACCCACCCTTAGATAGAACCATCCAAAACCTCCTTTGACAGTGCATACATGATATATAAGCTGTCCTCCTAGACCCTTTATATCCAATGGAAAAGCCCTTCCTTATGGTATATCTTCTAGAATTAGACCTCTCATCTTTCATCAATCCAATCCACTTTCCTCCCAAGGCCAAATTGGACTGAAAGGACTACTAAAGGAGTACAGTCATATCCAAAAGACTCCAAATTATTAGTAACTAACCATTGAGGTCTGAATTATACCATACATCATATAGCATGCTAAAATACCACATTGCTTTTCATAGCATCCAACCAATGTAGTCATAAAACCAGAATCCAAACACTTATTTATCATATTGGGAGCACACTTTGGGACTTCTGCTTGTACTTTTTGCAAGAGATTTTCCACTTGACTTCCATATCAGTAACAACCTTGCTCTCTTTAATTGTGATACCAAAGAGTTTGTACTTGATTACTTCCACAATACCTTTAAAATTTTCCACACTGCTTTTCAAAGAATCCTTGAAGATTCTATTATTTCTTTCCTGCCAAATATGATACACACAAGCAGCCAATAGACGTCTTCTCAAAATGCTCTTAATGTTGTCACCATTTATACTAATTATTGCGATATGAAATAACATAATCAAATCAAACACTATATTTCACAATCACATTTTGTAACAGCCGATTATATGATTATTCATTTTCAAAACGAATTAGCAGGGTACCCGCGCGTTGCAGCAGCGGGTACCCTGCAATCATGATTTCTGACAAACAATTTTTTCGATTATCATTTTCCGTTAAAATAGCTTTACAGATAGCTAGATTTTTATACTGGATAACTTTATGTATGAGACTATGAGCAAGATATTTCATATAATAATAGCATATAATGTAGCGTTGATAGTACCAAAGCGGTTGTTGTAGCGAGAAATGATAAGTTGACGTGTTTCATTTTGTATTATGCATACAAAAATCGTGTTTCGAGGGATGTTTGATTCTCCAAAACTTTGTTTTAGATACACGTGACATTTACATTTTTCGTTTCCGTTTAATGCACCTTCTTTTTTATATTTTGCGTTTAAAAAATTTAATAATCAAAACGGGAAAATGTAATCATAAATGTTTTTCGAGTCATATTGTCATATAATGATGGTAATTATAAAAAGTGTTCTTAAACATAAGACGTTTAATGTTAATTAATTGTTGTAACAGTAATCAGTACAATCGAATGATCAATTTCCGCGTTCATTGTATGAAAAAGCTAAGACACTGGTTTGGCTTGCGGGTTTAACAAATGCTTAGAAAAATGTTTTCTGGTATTATTGATTAATAGCTTGTTTGGTTTGTACCATGCATTATATTAATTGTACTTTGGAGTAATGGGGTATTTTAATAATAGCATTAGTTATAACATTAATTATACTAGCAGGGTACCCACGCGTTGCGGCGGCGGGTACCTGTAACATTATTTTTGACGAACAATATTTTTAATTTCATGTTTTCCACAACGACGTTTCGGAAAAAGATAATTTAAGGTTTGAGTAACTTTATGTAATTGGTAATGTTTGATTTATACTTTAATTGGTTGTAGTTTATTTATATTGTACAATGTGAAAATATTGTTATACTTTTAAGTAATGGGTGTTTCCGAATTAGTATTAATAGCAGGGTACCCGCACGTTGCGGCTGCGGGTACCCTGTAACATAATTTTCAACGAACAATATTTTTAATTTATGTTTTCCTTACAACGACATTCATTTTTAAAGTAAAATTAATTATGTGTTTTAATGTATCTGTGCATTAAAAGGTTGTATACCTAGCTTTCTAACTTGTATTGCTATTACTTAAATGTTATACTTAATTTTTCGACATTAATAAAAAAAGAGAATGTAATAATATTTATCAAGGTTGTCAAAATCGCGATCCTGATCGTAGGATCGTACGATCCTACGATCCCACATATAGAAAACGATCAGGATCGTAGTAGGATCTTAATTTAAGCAGGATCGGTCTAGGATCGTAGGATCATACGCAAGATCGTAGGATCATAAACGATCCGATCCTACCACACACCTATGTTTTTATCTCAAATCGAGCGGGATCGGTGTAGGATCGTAGGATCGCACACAAGATCGTAGGATCTTTAACAATCGGATTTTACTAGAAGCCTATGTTTCTTATTGTTTTTTGCCTACTTTAACTCCAATCACATTAATCTAATGATTGAAACATGAACTTAATGGAGGCATTGCATTAATTCTATCTGTATGGTACTTTTTCATAAAAAAATCGCATTTAATTGTGTTTGATATTATATACTCTCTAAAATTGTGTAACTCCTAATAGAAAAAGAGCTTTAGTGGCATTTTCGATCCTAGTCTGATCCTCATACGATCCTGCGATTCCAATCCTGCAACGAGAAAAACGATCATAGGTAGGATCCCGATCCTGACAACCTTGATATTTATGATTGTTTGCATTAAAGGTTATACTATATGTTTTAATAGTTGAATTACTTAATATTTTTTTCATTAATGAAGAAAGAGATTTTAATCTATATCTTTAGTTGTTTGCATTAAGGGTTGTAGAGTGTGCTAAAAAACTTGTATTACTTAATTTTTTGTAATTAATGAAGAAAGAGATATTAATCTCTTTTATATGTAGTACGAGGCATGCAAAACCCGTGCGTTGCATCGGGCTTGGTCTTTGGGGAAAATGATAGTGTTCCATCATAAGTATGTAATGTGTTTAAATGCTTGTGTATAAGTTATGTATATTTTAAAGTGCTATAGGTCAAATAAACCATTTTGGAGTAGGTGACCATTACGCATTCTTGAAATATGAATTTCACAGACACTCTGAGAATAATACACACATTATTTGTAAATTACTAACAGCTTACCTTGCGAAAAGTCATGGACACAGTAAAAGCATATACAAAATATAGATCTCTGAATGAAGTTTTAACGGTCTTGCTGAATAATTTGTTACCATTACCATTTGAAGCGTTTTCTATTATCCTATTCGATGAGTGGAGTAAATTGCTTGGGATTGCTTATATTTTATGTATGTAGACAAATGATATGGCGAAGAAATCCTCACTTACTTTTTATAATAATCACATTAACAAAATGGCTATTCAAATGAAAATCATAATACCTTATATCCTTGAACATCTGATGCCTTCTTGCATAGTTTTTGTTGATCCCAGTTAACTTCTAATTATCGAATTCCTTAAGCTTGTTTAAGGTTTAGTTATGCTAGATAAATCTAACACAACTTAGTTTAAGAAACTTTGTTTGATAATACTAAAGATTATGCGGAATCTAATCTTTAATATAAGAAAAATTCTTCAGTAACACAAAACAATATAATTTCAACAATAAAAGCTCCAATATTATTATTACAAATAATACGAATACTCTCCTAGTATTAAGGTTACAAAAACTTGAAGCTATAACGATATCAAAACAAAAGATTTCTAGATTATGATATTTGTGATATCAAACTCTATACTCTAGGACCTCCTTTTATACACCAATAAGTCCTAGTCGATTTATAATATATTCCTAAAACTTAGATTATTCTCAAAGATCTATTCTATAAATAACAATCCTTATCTCATAAGTAATCTTGATCTTTAAGCAATCTTTATCTTTTAGCAGTTGTAATCTTTCAGCAGTTGTAACTTTGTACCAGCAGCATTAACTCTTAACAAGCAGTAGTAACTTATACACCAGCAGCATTAACTAACAAATAGTTTATTAAACTTTAACATAAAACGATATCAACCTGTGCTATTAAAGCTGAGGCAAGTGGTGTAGGGTCAATATATTCATAGATACTATCCATCGAGCCTGCTAGTTCCCCACGTAGAATACTCTTAATCTCGTCAAAAGGAACAACCGGAGCTCTATTAAAACAATATTGAAATTCTTGTACATATTATTGTGAAAACAAAGTAGGAGCTGATGCTATGAACTACAAAGCGAACCGGGAATAATAAATTATAACCCTCAGTTAAAATAGAAACCGCTGATGGTAGAATATAGTATTAAAGTTGTGAACTATCTTGATTTCGAAATTCAGTAGGTGTACCCCATCTCTTAAAAATTTCTTTTGGTCACCTGAAGGCTCAAAATGATCACTGTCGGTCACTGTCCAGTTTTTGTAGTATACCATATTCGGAATTAGCTGCATAACATAAGACATATGAGAATGCCTCATTATAGATATGGAAATTTTAACCCAAATCTCAAAATTAGCTAATAAGTGATTGGTAAAATAGGCGCAAAGAGGTCCAAAAGCATGCCCATTTTGTTACGTACCGTTTAAAAAAACCAGATATCTAAATGCGCGCCAATGATCTTCGCGTATGGGTGACTTGATCGGAGTAAACTTTTTCCAATCAAGTAATTTTTAAGAATGCATGTATACAAAATTGACATTTACGACTTTTGGCGTGTTCGACTTTTCACTATATACATTCTTCCTGCTTTTGACCCGTCATATATAAAGTAGAACCCAAATCAATTCATTCATGATTATATGCATTGCAACACTACAATTTACCTAGGATTTAAGAATTCGGGCAGAAATTGATTTGCCGTTATTCAGTGAACTGAAATAAACTTCCACTGTATCATAAACAATACACTCCATAACCATGTCCTCACTTAATCCAATAATTTTGTAAAAAAATTAAGTTTACACAATCCACAATATAAAAATAACCAACAAACCTGATGAACCACCTGTTATTAGGAATCTTCCTCCGAGAATGTTTTAGCAAGCCCTGATCAACAAAAAAGACCATCACATACTCCAACTCAAAAATCCCAATGAATTTTTAAGCCACCTTGTACCCATTAACGCATTGATCCCATTACAGGAGTATTCACAACTTTATCATCGGCATAACGTATTAACGTATACTACTACTTACAACGTTTCCCGCTTTTGTATTTAATAAACTCTACATCAACAACATGTCATA
Organism: Tanacetum coccineum; assembly: GCA_026074375.1. Lineage (NCBI taxonomy): Eukaryota > Viridiplantae > Streptophyta > Magnoliopsida > Asterales > Asteraceae > Tanacetum > Tanacetum coccineum. The sequence continues at coordinate 9,639 of BQNB010044602.1, forward strand.
TGCATACCTACCTGAGAAGTAATTGGAATGTATAATAGTAGTATTTCCAACGTTCATGATATGCAAGGCATCTACGATTAGTTTATCAATGGTAGCACTTTGTGGGTTCGGAATCATAAAACAATTTGTATCCATCATGAGCACACACAAAGTAACTAAGAATCTTTATGCATTAGAACTCCCATAAACAAAAACGCCCAATTTCCTATAACAAATGTAAGAGATTTACCTTAATTGACAACAATGTCTTAAACAACAAACTGATGTTCTGTTACGATGGTTAGAGCGATAGTTTTAGCTTATAAATGATATTAATGTGAATTCAGTAGCTTACCATTACGGTTGTGGTGCTTGTCGACATTGTTCTCATGGGAATTGGTAGTTGATGGACCGCATTGATGTTTAATGGTTTGCTGAGGACTCATCTCCTGCAACAAAACATGCACCTGTTATATATAGATTCTTCATATACAGAAAACCATACTTCATTTTTCAATCGACATATACCATTAAACATCATTGCACAGATATAGACCAATGAGTTGTTTTTGAATATCACATAAACATTATAATGCAACACCTCTGTAAACCTATGTAGTAAGGGGTATTTAAAAGGAATGAGTGTGCATGAGCAAACTAACCTAATATCTTAAATCAACTAATAAATCTCGTACAAATTCCTAAAACATTATAAAAGTTACAAATAACATCGAACCTTAAGCAAGGCCAACCAAAATGAAACGCATGAAGCGGATTATATGCAGAAAGGATCACACCGAAGCTCTTCACCTTCCTCTAAGCCATCAACACCTGGTTCCCACACTTTCGCCGATATCGACGACATCCCATTCAACGAAGAAGACGACCCTTCTCTTTTTTTCGCACCACCCCAATACCATAACCAACCAATAACCTCATCAAAAACCCCAACCTTTTCCACAAAACACACAAATTAAACACCTTTTCAACCAAAATAGCATAAACAACAATAAACTAACAAAAATTAGTGTTTTTAATAATTTTTTAACAACCCATAACTGTATAGAGATTCAGGAACTTAAACACACTTTCAATTAACACTCAAAACAATACCTTGTTCTTTCGTTTAGCTTTTTTGGGGTTTTTCAAGCTACGTGGCATTTTTTTATTTGGGACAAAAAGGGGATGTTATAACAGGACCCCTCATAAGCTTAGTAACAAACCTGATAAGCTTTAGCCCAACTTCAGTTTCTAGTGATGGAACATAAAAGTGTCGCTTTCAAGTGTCTGCCAAAAGTAACAAACCTGATAAGCTTTAGTCCAACAAAATACTCAAAATTAATAAAAATTAAGACTATATTGGATGAAAATTAGGGTTAGCGCCTACCTCACAATCAAAAATTCATGATTGAATTAATATTGAATGACAGGCAAAGATATTCAATCTTCAGTCTTATGGTGTTGGATGTGAAATATTGGATAACAGGCAAGTCATACAGCCTCAATGGTTTTGGATGTGGAATATTGAATGACAGGCAAGTCTACAGCCTCTAAGAAACCCGAGTTTGGAAGCGATATTGAATGAGAGGCACATCAAAAGGCTTTAAAAACAGAAGATGGTTTATGAGCTTTAATGAGATTGAGTCATAAATACTAAGAATTCAATTCTTTGTACCGGATCTTTATATAGATAAAGATAGATGTGTGCATTGGTGCATTAAATAGTTGTATACATAGCATTAAAATTTGCGTTACTTAAAAACTAAATAAGTTTTGTGCATCTAAAGATTGTATCATTAGCTTTATAATATGTATACTAACTCAAGTTGCATTTAAGGATTGTACCATACGTTGAATAAATTGTATTACTTAAATTTTTTTATGCATTAATAAAAAGAGAATGATGTTTTTGTTTTATAAATAGTATAGATAACCTATTTTCAATAAGTAATCCCAAAAACTCATCAATTTAGGAGGCGTTTGGTTTGTGGGGTTGGGCACTGTTGGAGTGGAATGACATACAAAACAATTGTTCGGTTGATTCTTTTGGAATAGAATGATTGAATGGGCCCACAAAAACAATACCACCCTAATATGGTGGATTTTTTTGACCAGTTTTGATATCTTAATTTCTCAAGCACAAATTTTTTTACTTTTCACTTTTAATATCTATTTTTCTTTTAAAAATTATATATATATATATATTATTTTAATCTAATATAAGTTTAATAAATTAAATATATTTATATATAATAATATATTTTTTCTCTCTTATTATTTTCTCAAACTTTTTTCAAATCTTTCAAACCATTCTCGAATCCTAATACCATTTATAAACCAAACGCACCCTTATAACTTTATATAAATCGAAAAGTTATAAAAAAAAAGAAAAAGAAGCCTCCATAGCTATAAGTAAACCGTATTTATCAGCCTAAAGAAACAAACACCCCTGACAGAACACTTGTTGCTTATCCCCGAAGTTAAAAGTAAGCTCTCTCCATCAACCAGCCGCAAACCCTAAAATTAAAAATCAATTCAATTAAATGGGTTCCAAACGCCCCGATTTTGGCGATGGTGCTAGTCCAGGGTCAGTCACTCACTCACTAATTCTAATTCCCTTAATCTCAATTGCAAAACCCTAACCCTAACCCTAATTTTCATTTTTTTTTTCAGGAAAATATTCATTGGTGGATTAGCTAGAGACACTACTATAGGTATAATATAACTGTTAATAATAATTTATTACTCCCAATTTGTTTTATAAATTAATAAAGGTGATTATTGTATGTATGTGTAGATACGTTTGTTAAGTATTTTGGAAAGTATGGCGAGATTACGGACTCAGTAATAATGAAAGATCGGTCAACCGGTAGGCCTAGGGGGTTCGGGTTTATTACGTATGCTGATCCTCTTGTTGTCGATACTGTTATTGCCGAGACCCATGTTATTAATGGCAAACAGGTTAGTGTTTTTATATACTAGATTACTAGATTTCGCGGTTTGCGGTATTTACTTACATTATTTATAATGTGATGTGAACTATAGTTAGGGTGCGTTTGTCTAAGCTTATTTGTGGGCTTAAGAGCTTCCCGAATTTCTGGCTTATATAGGTTTATTGCTACTATATCATATCATAGTAAGCTTATATAAGCCTAGACGTTTAAAAATAAGCTGGAAAATTTTGAGCTTATAAATAAATTCTGAACTCAAAGAAGCTTGTTGTATGAGTTGATTGAATTTAGATTATTGCTTGGTAGATATTGGTTAATTGTTGATGCCTTTTATGTAGTTATTGTTGCAAAGGTCTCATGTTCGAGTCTTGTCTAGGGCGATAGGGGTTTCCTCCCGCGTGTGTAAAGGGAAGGGTGCCATTGCCTTCTGGGCTGGACCCAACCTGGTTGTGTGGGCTCGCTACGCCTTCTGGGCTAGGGGCCATGTAGCCACAAATTGCCGTTCCAAAAAAAAAAAAACAAGCTTATAAGCCCATAAATGTTAGTTTTTTAGTGAATCTACATGACGTTGTGTGTACTCAAGTATTGCTAGATGTGTAGCTACCGGTGTCTGTTTGCGTACTTTTGCTTTTGTCAATGCAATGGTGACTTATCTCTGCAACTCTTATTGCATAGTTTTCATTGCGGATAACTGCATCTCAAGGGTTTATGCGTGTAATCTTTTAGAGGTTTAAATGTTACTAACACTTTTAACTGCAACATATGCTATGTGGGCATTTTATAGAATACCGAGTGATTATAAAGAGTTAATTGTCTTATTACATAGGTGTACAGTGCAGTGTTTGCATGTTTGTTTTTGTCGATTTCTCTCAAATGCCGATGCTGGAACAAGTTACTTTTATTCTTCTAAAATCAGTCCCGACTTAAAGATACTTTTTTCTTTTGTAATTGTTTATAGTTTGTAGTCATGTGTTATAAGTTTTGTTACTATTTGCCTTAATTGATATTTTGACAGGTTGAGATCAAGAGAACCATCCCCAAAGGCTCTAGCGAGTCCAAAGATTTCAAAACCAAAAAGATATTTGTTGGTGGTATTCCTACAGCAGTTACTGAAGGTTAGCATGTTTGTCTTATCATGAAGTGTTCAGATGAGCTCAAATACGTAACTTCCATATCACACTAACCGAGCTTATGTTTATTATTTTGTGTTCAGAGGAGCTCAAAGATTTCTTCTCGAAGTATGGGAAAGTTGTCGAGCAGGAGATTATCCGAGATCATGCGACAAAACGTTCTCGAGGGTTTGGGTTTATTGTATTTGACAGTGAACAAACGGTTGATGAAGTTCTTGTCAATGGAAACATGATTGATATGAATGGTACACAGGTTAGTTGTATCCCGGAGAGTGAAATAGACCGTGCTTATCATTCTACTATGTCTGGAACAGATGTAGAATACATAATTCCTTTTCTTTTTGAATCCTCCTTATTATGGACTATCTTAAGTTTGTTTTTTATTTCGACAGCGATTAGTATGTTAGGTCAAAGTTCTTTTCTGTCCTAAGGTTGTTTACAATAAGAGAAAAAGGTAGGTTAATATGTTTCTTTGATGTAGGTTGAGATCAAGAAGGCTGAACCAAAGAAATCTTCAAACTCAGGACCTCATTTACACAATAGGGAACCTAAGAGAGGTGGTTATAGCAGTAGTTTTGATGGTGGATTTGATGATTCTTATGGTGGGTATGGTGGTACTGGTGGTGGTTACGGTGCTTCTTATAGGTCACATGGAGGAGTTCCAAGTAGGTTTGGGGAATACGGTCCATATGGAGGGCCTGGTGCTACTGAATTTGGCAGTCGCTATGGTGGTGACTACGGTGGTGATTATGGCGGTGATTATGCTGGTTATAGGGGTGGTGAGCCACCTATGGGTGGCTACTCTAGTCGCTATAGTTCGTTTGGTAGTGGAGGCTTTGGTGGAGGATATGGAGGTAGTGGAGGTTTTGGTGGAGGATATGGAGATAGTGGGCTAGGTGGGTATGGCCGTGGTGGTGGTAGTGGCGGCTATGGGGGGTATGGCCGTGGTGGTGGTAGTGGCGGCTATGGGGGTTATGGTGGGCCAGGTGCTAGTGGTGGTTATGAGTCAGGTGCTGGTTCAGGTTATGGTGGAGCGGGTGGGCCTTATGGAGGTAGGGCAGGTTATAGTGGTGGTAGTCGATACCACCCTTATGGCAGGTAGGCACTTAGCATCTATTGCATCTCAACATTTGGCTCAGTGTCAAATAGCATTAAGATCCCTTACGACAACAAGACACTACACTAGAAGATCATCAGAAGGAAACATTAGTTGCTTTACGTTTAAGCTAGATAGCATATTTTAGCAAAGACAGTAGAACCTTGTTATTTGTGTGTCCTTTTTGTAAGGGGTTGTCGTTTCTAGATGTATGTTTGTGATTGCAGGAGGTCGTAAGGATACTTGTTGCTTCTAGGTTAAATCCTTAAGTAATTGACCTAATGTAGTCTATGATTCATGGTTTTTGAAGTCTGTGAAATTGTTATGTAGGTTATTCTGTACCCTTTTGTAGGGTATATGAGCTTATCTTGGGTATTTGATGCAGGCTTCTTCGCTCTAGTTACTAGTAATGTATGCTAGATTGTGTTGCTTAACTTTTTTAAATACAAACATATATTGAGAACTTTTTTCTAAGCCATAGCAATTTGCAACGTTTCCTTCTTAATCAAACTACCACTTTCTTCTTTTTCTTACCTGTAAATATGAATTTTCCCATCATATAACTTTAGTGTCTACGTTAAACTAATTATTAGTTTTGTTTTCTGTAAGGTGCATTGGAGCTGTTTCTTTTAAGCATAGTTTTGTGTTGGTTTTCTAGTGATATATTTCTTTTTATATTGAGGTTTTTTCTTTTATGGGTAGAAATAACTGGGTGGTCGCTCTTAGTTTATTCAGACACTTTTAGGCACACACCAAGTCTGTTTTGACACTCATAGTAAGAACTTGAGTTGATTTGATATAGTTAGGACAGTTGTGTAGCGTTTTTTATTAGGTTTACACCATATGTATACTTGGATGGATAATCAACAAACTCTAAAGCAGATGTCCCATTTCTTATGACATTGGTGGCCTTATGAGCTGAGTAGTTGGATGTATAGTTTCTCTTCTCAGTTTTTTTGTATGTACAGATGAAAGAGAATGCAGTGAACTCTGAAATTGTACTCGAAATGGCCTTCATCTATAATTCTATTGAATTCAGTGTTGCTGGTTTGTCTATTTTTGTCAATCTTGAGAAGTTGTGCGCGTGTAAATAACCTGAGGATTTTTTTTATAGTTCCTCATTTATGCAGTGTTTTGAAAACCGGGAAAAACCAGTTTGACGTCTGGTTGTTTTTAAAAACCATGCTTTTATGAGAAAGTGAGTAAGAAGGAAATATGTAAATTAAAGAGATGCAAGTTTTTTTCTCAAGTTCTGTACCCACACTTTCTTTTTTTTTCTTTTGCAACTATAAAACTTTTTTTAAAAACAAAATCAGCGATAATACGTTATGTATAGGATAATGTAACTTGAGGCTATTTAACTTTTCTTTATCAACTAGGCCGCTCATTTGTAAAAGTAAATTAGTATGCTATTATTAATTATGTGTTTGTTTTGTCAACATATGAAAGTAATACGAATAAGAAATACCAATTACACTTATTTTATATGCAACTTTACATGGTTAATGAAGAGTTTTTTATTCGTTTCGTTTTAGTATGTTAGTGGTAGGTTCGTTTGGTGATTATCCGACATAGGCTTGGCCAAATTTGATGTAAGCGAAAACAAACAGATAGTTGGGTGTCTTATTAGTTGGGTATCTAAGAGTAATCCGACCAAACCAGGTGACCAAATAGTCACATCAGCGTCATCTCAGTTTTCTTTCTCTTAAACCCAAAAGTGACTAAACACGCGTAATTCGATCTGACATGTGATCGAACATTTTTAAAAAAAAAATTAAAATTAAAAATTCATTAAGATTTAAATAAAGCAGTTTAAATAACTCTTTACAAGATTTTGTAATTTATTTTTGGCTTATTATTTGTTTAGAGTAGTCCACATAAAAGATATGTATTGAGCAATACTATTATTAAAGGTGTGTAGGAATATGATATCAACTTTTCAAATGAACTCTTTTCTTTCAATGTATCATTCAAAGATACCACACTTAAATATTTTTTTTAAACAACACACAAACGCATCAAAACTTTCACACATTACCAAAAATGATTAACAAAAAATAAATAAGAAAAAATAAAAAAAACCAAAAAAACCTACCCCTATATGAAATTCATAGAAATAAAGATGCATGTCCTATCTAGACAGAGTTTGTAACTTGTTATCATCTTACCTAACATGCAAATCTTTGCCTCCATGGAAGGATGGGTCATTCGGTCATTCAGATAGACATGAGAGTTCAAATACATTGCATTGCCATAATCCATGTTGTGTACTTGAAAGAGGTTGACCGCCTTGCTTTCCCTAAACCCTAAACCTTAAGGGTAAAATCCTTTTCCTGTCGAGCCCTTTTTCTCTCGTTGTGTTATCCCATTATGTATGGATGGCTCAAATGGTAGTACAAATTAGGGCTGAGCATCGGGTCAAACCATAATTGAACCAGCAACAACTGAACCGAAACTGAAATGTGTGGAAATGCTAGACTAAAACTGAATCGAGTGGGAACCAGATCAGCCCGGGTTTTTTTGGTTTATTCGGGTTGGTTTCAGTTTTAGACAACATGGACCAAATTAAAAAAACTGCAACATCTTTTGTTTAATTTTGGTGGATAAGTGTAGTTAATTTACCACTTTTTTCCTTGCTGTTATCAAAAAGAAAAATGATTGTTGTGCCTACTAAACATGCCTATAAATGTATCTAATGATTTGATTGGTTGATTTTAAAAAATGATTGGTGTGAATTTGAAGAGAAAAAAATGCATAATACAAATATACAAGTGATTTATGCATTAGACATGTATTTAAGCATGTGTTGTAGGTCTAAATAGCATTGCTTTATCAAATATATATAAAAGCTAAATGGATTAGTCCAAAAACAAACTAAGCAAACTCAAAGCACTAATAGCCATCATTTTACAATAGTCTAAGGTATTAAAAATTAAGGCTGAGTAAAACGAAACAAGAACCGACCTAACCCGACCAAACCAATCGAACTAAGTAAACCGAAACGAACCGACCAACCTTCGGCTCGGTTCTCGGTTTTTGGTTTTCATAATTTTTGATTTCGGGTCGGGTAGGTATGAAAACCGAGAAAACCCGAACAAACTGAGTGAACAGAGTAAAATTCGATAGAACGTGGAATATAAAGAGTTAGGTCCATTATTTTCATTCACACCTCCTCCCCCTTTCCCTTTGGCTATTGTGATACGCAAAAATCACCCAAAAACACACAAACCCTAGCTTCAAAAAACTATGATTCGATAACACTACTCGTCTTATCATCACCAAAATGCAAGAATATGAATCATTCGCATCTAAAGAGAACTTCCCAATGGAAGTAAGTGTTTAATATATTGTATTTTTTATGTCTGCTTTACCTTTTCTCAACTAGGGTTAGGTTTATGCTACATTTGTAATCTATAAATAGTGATGGATAATAAAGTATTACCGATGGGGTTTTCATCATCTAACAGAGAAGACTTGTACTTTAAATAAGTTTTTGATTTTCGAATTCCCTACAAGATGAAATTCTACACATGATATGTTGAAAACCACGATTGAGTTTAAAGATACATTTTTTGATTATGATTTTAATAATTTTTGTTTTGATCGAGACCTTAAGGGTTATACCTAAACAAGCTGATTTTGATGTTTGTAAGAAGGTGACTTCATTTTTGAATTTTTTTAAAGAAACAACGGAATTTGTGTCAAACCTATCAAGTCTCGTAGCTCATTTGTGTTTTGGAGAGATACTTGATATTGATAAGCATCTTCGTGAGTAGCAAGAAAATGCTTTCTTAACGTGAAAAGTATGACAAATATTGAGGGGGTTACAAAAAACCAACCATTATATGTACTTTGTCGTTATCTTAGATTTAATAATGAAGATGGAAATAATTGGAAATGTTTGTATACCCATGGATGTTAATGTTGAAAGTGAGGAGACACCACAACTTTTAACTGAAGAAGAATTATGTGACAAATTGGGTAAAAAGGTTGAGAAAAATATGGCAGTATTGTTTGCCATGTACAAAGAAAATATGGCACAAACATATCAAGTGACATACCGAAATTAACGTCAAGTCAAGTATTTTACCACAATTCGCCGTCGTGATAATGCTTTCATAAATGCGTTTAAAGATAAAGTTAGAAATAAGTTAAGTCGGGGTGAAGACGAGTTGACCACTCGCGCTAAAGGCGGATTCAGAAGCAACAGTGGATACTTAGATTGACGAAATATCTAAAACAAAGTTTATAACAAATAATAAGTTAATCATTTATCAAACGTAATACATAAGTAAAAATGGAAATTTATTACCTTTGCCATCCGTGGCACGATTGAAAATCTTGGACTATTTAATTTCCACCAATTAAGTTTCGAAGCCTTGGTTTTCCTCTAGCTCAAGACGTGGCTCTTTAAGTTTTTTGTTCATCTCGTCTTCACTCCACTCAACTTATTTTCAAATTTATCTTTAAACGCATTTATGAAAGCATTACCGATGACTTATGGTAGTACTTTGACTTGACGTTGATATTGGTATGTCACTTGATGTGTTTGTGCCATAATTTTCTTTTTGCGTGTAGGCTAACAATACCCTTTACGTTTCTCAAGCTTTTTAACCAATTTGTCACATAATTATTCTTCGGTCAAAAATAAATTAAATTGGTGTCTCCTCACTTTCTTCATTAACATCTATATGTATACAACAATTTTCTATCAAATATCTAAACCCCACAGCCAATTATTTCTGACTTCATTGTCGGATCTAAGATAACGACAAACTACATATAATGGTTGATTATTGCATCCCCTAAATATTTGTCATACTTTGTTTTCATTTTAGAAATCATTGACGTAAAAGAAGCATTTTCTTGCCACTCACAAAGATGCATATCGATATCAAGTATCTCTCCAAACCTCAAAAATGAGCTATAAGACTTGATAGGTTTTAAACAAGTGCCGTTGTTTTCTTAAACTTTTCCAAAAATGCCACCATCTTCTTACAAACCTCAAAATCAGCCCGCGTATGTATATCCTTAAAGTCTCGAGCAAAACAAGAGTTATTAAAATCATAATAAGAAAATACATCTTTTAACTCAATCGCGGTTTTCAACATATCATATATAGAATTCTATCTTATAGGGCATTTAGAAAGCAAAAACTTATTTGCAGAACAAGTCTTCTCAACACTTTATTTAAAACTAGCAACTCTTTGACTCGAATGTTATATCTAGTTCATGGCCAAAGCTATGATACCTGTTTCATTTTTGTGCATTTTTAAACCATCTTTGACAACTAGGGTTGAGATATGGGCCATACATTTTATGTGAATGTGTTTACCATCATCATACTAGGTTGGTAAATTTTTAACAAGTATTCAAGAGCTTTGTCATTAAAAGCAATGTTATCAACCGTCATAATCATAACATTCTATATACCCCATCCGGTTATGCATTTCAAAAGTTCGCTACCAATATTGTTAATACAAATAATGTCTAAAAACGTTATTTATATTTTTCGACCTCTCAATGTTTTGATAATAACAAAATATGAAAACGTTTACGATAAAATTAAACGTTTATAAATTACTAATCATAAAATTTTCTAAGATTAATCACTTAAGGTAATAATAAAACAAATCATTAAACAGATTAGTGACAAAAATACTATTTCCTTAAACTTATACATTTCTACAAATGTGTTTTTATAAAAATATAAAAACAAAATATTTATTCATTAAAAGAAATGTTTTATTAAAAACAAAAATTTCCCCCCAAAATGGAAGGTTCTATAACAGATACAACCTTCACCACAAAAGGACAAAAAAGGGAGCGGAGTCTAGTGGCGGCTCCCTTTAATATAAGGAGACCGCTGGGACCCGAATGGCCACAACAACAGTCATTTTTTGTCCCTTATAAATACTGGGACCACACCAACTGAAAAACCACCATCTGGCCAACGAATTTTCTCATATATGTATTTTTTCTCTTCTCCTTTCTTTCTTAAACATAATTCATGATCACTACAACCTTGATCTTGTTTCAAGTGATAATTAGTTTTTCCATCTCCTTCTTCCATTATCTCTAATCAAGTTCAAGAGAAGAACAATCGTATTGCTATACTTCTATAATAACGAATTTGTTATCAAGTTATATCTCTCTTCCTTCTCAAAATCACAATCTTCTATTACATATATTTAGTGGTTGTTGTGGGATTAAATTGGATTATGTGTAGCTCCAATGGTGTAATTTGTATATTGGTGTGATTTGGATTGTGTGTCCAATCCAAGGATAATATCTGTGAGTGTTAAAGAATTAGTGAAGGTCTTAGATTGGTTCTAGCTAATATTTAGGAACTTCAACATCGAAGCTTTAGGTCGGAAAACAAAGTAGCACGTTAAACGGTTTTCTCCACCTAAAGGGAGCTTGTTGACATAGTGAAATCTCGAGTGGAGTACTCGGGGATTAAGTTTCATAAAAAAGTCCAAGTTTTAAAAGTGCTTATTTTTGTGTGTTTAACAAGTCCTAAAAGAAAATTTTTGAAAAAAAAATATAAAGGGGAAGGTGGAAGTCTCAGGTGAGCATGGCTCGAACCTGAGACCTCAACACCCTCAACCCTCCTAAACACCACACACACAACCATCTGCCCTTGGGACTTCTTCGTGCATCCATCTACACAATTAAATACTTATACATATTTAGCCCAATAAGCCTTATAATCTGTTTTAGCTTTTTAACAGCTTATTGAGATAAGCTGTGTTCCCCAACTTATTTTTCTTAGAATCGTCATAAGTTTAGCTATTTTTTTGAATTTTTTTAGATTTTTATATAAACGTTTAGTATTTTTTATAATTTATTTTCATTAAAAACTTAAAAAATTCATAAAAAATAATATAATAATTAGAAAAATATAAATCTTTTTATTAAAATTTTCTTTTATCACATAGTTCTTAGGAAAAATAAATTTGCATCCGTAGAGTTTATATTTCAAAATTTCGTTTTTTAAAGAATGTGATTCAATCCCGTTCTTGTTTTCTTCGCGTTTTTAGCTTTGAACACCTCCGTTTTTGGTCTAGTTTCCTTTAATCTTACTTTTCAGTCATTTAGATCTTATTAAAAGTAAAAAATTAATTTTAGGATTAATAATTGAAAATTTAAGTTTTTAGCTCGCGTTTTTTTTACGTTTTCATCTACGTTTTAGGTTTAATCATTTTAACTTACGTTTTTAGGTTTTTCTTAATCGTTTTTGCATTTTAATTAGAAAAATCAAATCCAAATCCTTCCTATTCAAACATAATTATTTCCAATCCGACTCTCGAATCTGAATTCACGCTTCGTTGGGAAACGACCCGGGGGATTTTTGATATTACTTTGGACAAAAGTAATTGATTTAAATCTTTCGGAATACTTATCGTACTACAATCGAATCATGTTATCCTTACGTATTATATATTTATATATATATTTATATTTATATATATACAAAAAGGTTAGTATCAGATTATATCAAATAATAGTATAGTAAGTATTTTCCGTCGGGTTTTAGAAACGAACTTTTAACCAAAGTAGTCTCAAAAACCTCCCGGGTCGTTTTCCCTCGACGAAATGTGAATTGAAAATCGGTTAAGTCCGTGATCGCGCGTTTTGAATGGTTTCAAAAATTTTGATTTGGGTTTTTTAAATCCTACTAAAAATAAATGACAAGTAGATAAATATATGAAAACAAGTAAGCAAGAAATGACAATTAAACACGTAAGCATAAAACGTAAACGAGAATTAAAAAATGCGACATTTAAAACCTAAATTATCTAAAATTTAACCTAAAATGGTTTTTCTATTTTTCCTAATCCTATTTTACTAACTTATAAGAAAAGGATAAGGAATTTCTAAAACGAGAATACTTAAAGCTTAAAAATAAAGAAATCGAGAACATGAACGAAATCCCGTTCTTTAAAAAGTGAAATTTAAAAAATATTAACCCTACGAAAGTAAATTTCAAACCTAAGCCTAGATTATGATAAAAGAAAATTTTATAAAAAAGAAAATTATTTTTTTGATTATTTTTCTATTTTTTATGCTTTTTTAAAGCTTTTAACAAAAATAAATGATTAAAAATACTAAACTTTAAGTTAAAAATCTAAAAAGCTAATGTAACAAAGAATGCAGGAAAATTATAAAAACCTAAAAAGCTAAACTTAATAAGACGGGAAAACACATATAAGCACTCGAAGTGCTTTTTATAACAAAATCCAAAAAATGTGTTAAAACAATTAAAGATGCACCTTGAGACGTAAAAGTCCCAAGGGCGCAGTGGTTGTGGCGTGTGTTGTGGTGTTTATAAAGGTTGAGGAGGGTAGAGGTCCAGGGTTCAAGCCTTGCTCACCCTGGATTTCCCCTCTTCCCTTTTTATTTTTTTAGAAAAACTTTTTGAACAAACATATAAAACATCTGAAAATAAGCAACTTTTGTGAAAACAACCTTTTTTTAAAACTTAAGACATAAGCTAGAAATCGAGCTTAAAAGTCACAGTTATGACTTAAAAGGATTTTTTGAGCTTTTTAACTAAACTAAATTAACTAAGAAACTTGAATAAGCTGTACCTAGAACTAAATAAGCTACAGACTCCTTACAACTAACCTAATAAGCAAATCTGAGCAAGAATTAAGCTTAAAAGATTAAGTAACAAGCTAAAAAAAACAATAAGCATTTTTTCATAAAACTATGTTCAAAATAGATAAACAAGCAACTTTGAACTTATTTTTAAGCAAACTAAAGGATCCTTATGGCTAAATGACTTATACTACTAAAAAGCATATCCAATAAGCTACTTAAAACAACAATCAAAAAGTATTTTGAAAATTAAATAAGCTAAGAAAAGGATAAATGAAAAAGCTACTTATGCTGATTATCTATTTTTTAGTTTTAACTAAAATGCTAAATCTACTTATGCAGCCCTAAAAACAGATATGTAAATAAGCTTTTAAACTAAAAATAAGCCCTAATAGATCTAAATTGGCCTATAATCTACTTGTGCAACAAATTTCATAAGCCAACTCTAATTCTAACTAGCTTAATTACCAACTTGAAAAATGGCTTTTAGACCCTTTTGGCTACTGATGCAATTGACATAATTTTTAGCCAAAACTCAAAATCTCAAACTCAGACCCTTAAGACTTGGTTTCTATATCATTTAAAAACTAAAACATGAACAATTTGAGCAACAAAAAAACAACTAGACCTGATTTAGCAAAAAGAGCTTATGAATCTGAGTTTTAAGAACTCAGATCAAAGTAATCAACTCTCAAACTAATTAAAACTTGATCTAGCCTAACAATAACTTAAATCCTAACCTTATAAGCCTAAATATGAGATTTAAATATGATTTAAAGATCCAAAAGGTTAAGGACAGTACTAACTTAAGTTAGTACTGCCTGAACCAAACACCCCTTTAAAATATGTAAATGACATTTTAAGCTAACATAGATCTCTAATTTCCCATTTTAAACAAAAACTTATTAAACCTATGACTAAGAAGACTAATAAGCAAAATTTTTAATCTAATAAGCCCTAGATATAAGCTCAAACCTACAGCAGTACTAACTGCTTATGGCAGCAGTACTAAATACTATGAAAGCAGTTTTAACTAATTAAGAAAAAGTTTTTTGCAAAATTTTTAAACTAAAGACATATTAAGCTACTTAAAAACAGACTAAGCATAAAATAAGTAACAATAAGCAATTAAGTAGTAAATAAGCAATTAAATGAAATTAAGCCATAAAGTGAGAAATGAAATGTACCTTATCCCTTGCACCAAATAGGGATTTAAGCATCTCAACAGAGCTTATCAACAAGCTAGCTTATGAGATAAGCTAAGAATAATCCCTATAAGCCCATCCCAATCTGGCTTATCTTCTATTGGCTTATTCAATACCTTTTTGAGAAAATTGAGTAATGAGCTTTTTAAGGTAAGTTTAAAACAAACTTTAGCTTAATAAGCTGAAGTTAAGAGAGTAAATAGCTTATTTGAGCTTATTAGTAAGAAATACTTAAACCAATTAGCTAAGACAGAATTTAAGGCACAATTTAAATGAAAACAGAATTTTATTAACTTCAAAAAAGATTACACTGCTTTTTAAAAGGAAATTACATTAAGAAAACAATAATAAGCTAAAAATGAGCTACAATTAAACTACCTATTCTACTCCTACTTCTACTCCTAGATCATTTCAGTTGTGTGATTTTTTAGCTATTTATAGCATTTTGAGGAACCTTCTAGGCATCCCATATGCTCCTCCCATCTTCTAATCATAACCATCCATCAATAACTACCTCAACTCATCAAATCTTGATCGTTAGATGCCTTCCACGTCCGTATAGCCAATGAGCTTACTAGGGATTGCCAGCACGGCATCCCTTGTGTCAGACGTGTCAGAAAAAAGGTTTCTAGAAGGGTTAACTTTCATTAAACGAAGGTAATTGGGGCAGGGTAATTGCGGGAACGACGATGAACAGTGAAAAGGGGTTTACCGAGCCCTTTTCTTCTTATAACTTTTGTTTGACCTGGTTTTTAAATAGGTTGACTTGGGCTAAAAGGGTTTTGGGCTCGGGAATGGACCAAGGGTTTGGTTAAATAGTTTTTTTTTGTTTATAATAAGACTTAAAGACCGTTAGTCTTTTAATAAAAAAGGACTAACGGTGTTATTGGTTTAGGGTTTATTGGTGAAAAAGATTTAACAATAAGGGTCTTTTTGGTAATTTGAAGGTTTTGTCATTTTATTGGTTGACCATGGTTGACCTTAGGTGACTTTTTGTTAACCAATTCCTAGAAAACTTCTCAGCTCTTGTGCACTCTTTCCTTCTCGTGTTCGGCTTTGTCCGTTCTTGCTTTAATTTTGTCCATTTATTTAATATCCATACCTGCACATACACAAACACAAAAACAAGCATATATTTGCCATTTTTATTATGTTTTTGGTCTTTTGGGTTCGTTTTACAAGGTAAAAGGTATGTGTAAAATAGCACATACCAAATTCCCCCATACTAAGGTATTGTCGTGTCCTCACGCAATGCTATAAGTAAGCACTTAGAAAACTAAGAATCTTGATCCCTCTCGACTAATTACCTCGAAAAGTAGCTAAGTGTTCATCGAGGTGAATTAAAGAATCAAGAGTTTAGAGAAGTCCCATTTTTACCATTATTGCTTATTACCACTAATATTTTTTTTTCTTCTTATTATTATTATTTTAGAAACTAACTAATTTGACTTTCGTTATTTTCATAACCGTTAGGGATCACAGAACAAGATGCATTTCGATCCGAAAATGCCCCCAAAAGGATAAATTCATCGTTCTCGACTTTTCACTTGCTCCAAACCAATCTTAAAATGAAATCACAGTTAAATATCAGTTAAAATGCTAACACTACTCATATTTGCAACTTGTGAACTTTTCACTCCCGATAATTATTATATCTTAGGTGAATGTGCTATTTTGAATTTCAACCATGGATCAACATTTTACAAAATTCTATGTTTCACGTTCCACCCGAGAATAATGAGTTTGAAGGCGAGATCATCCCATGTAGCGACTTTCGTCTCGGCACATCCCAACCTTGCGGCTAAGTGACTAGGCTTTTGACATCCCATAGAGACTAGTATCGAAACTCACGGACCTTAGGTTTCAAAAACTCTCAGGTTTCCCGTAAATACATAGCTTATTTAAAAACTTAAAATGAAATAGTCAAAGTTCAAAATCTTATTTAAATTTAACAAAAAGAGATCTATTTATTAATTCAAACTTAAACATAACATTTATGCTATTGTAACCCTCGACCTTTTAGAAGGCTGCAACATCGGTTGTGAGTCGACAAGATGCAGCAAACTTTTATCAGTCTCGGATTTTTATTATTACTATGGGCTTTCTTTAGAAGACTACCACATCGGTTGTGAGCCGACAAGAGGTAGTAAACTTTTATCAGCCCACAGTTTTTATTATATTTTTTATTTTTCATCATTTTCTTTATATATTTTATATTTTGTATAGAGAAGACTTCTTTTTGAAAAAATCAAGTATAAGTTTGAACTAAGACTAAATTTTTTGCTATATACTATATAAAAATTGTTGATTTAAGTTTAATCTCCAAAAATAGAACGTATGATTAGTCCGGTTAGGAGCTTATGGGAGAAAAAGTCACAAATTACATACATGAGCTCTTAATATTTCCATCTAATTCTTGTTTAGCATCCCACTCATACTTAACTCTATCAATTTTCATTCTTCATGATTTTTTGCGAACGCTTAGCCTAAAAGTTAAGGAACAAGCTAGAGCTCAACATGCTCGATCGGGTCAAAATTTATTTTTATTCTACCCAGCAGGAAAGTCAAAATTATGACCAAACACTTATTTTATTTTTGAAAATTTTTAAAATTTTCATTTTTTTGAAATTTTGGTGGTAAAAACAGGATTACGTGAAAACAACGGCTACAGGCATAATCAAATCGATAGATTCCCCCCATACTAAAACTAAACATTGTCCTCAATGTGAGATTCCCCATACTAATTCCAATGCATATTCTTGATATAAAGGGTTCTATATGCAAATCTAAAGCCGTTTATTAAGTATGCTAAAGATAAACGTTAGTCGATAAGATTTTAGGATATTGGATTCCCTAAATGAAGCTGAGGATATGAAGCTCGAATGTATGAATGGACAAAACCATGAACATGAGAGTCTTCAAAATCTGGGCAATCCTGGACAATAAAAATCACAAAACATGAAACACGAGAAAAGAAAGAAGCGAGTCTCCTCACATCATTTGTTAGAAAATAGATAAAAAGATAGAAATGCTTGTTTTTGTTAACCGAGTCATGAGCTTGACTCGACCCCGAATAAGTTGTCTATGGGGAAGCAAATGGAAAAGAAAATATCAATCGGGCTTTCATTAATGTTTGGATAAACATAAAAGCACATGAAAGTTCCATCCTGATGAGATGCCACCGGCTCTAAATGGAGATGTCGGGGTCAAAAATGGTGTCTTCACTTCTGGTGGAGAGAAGTAAAGGAGAATCCACAAGGTAGGTGAGAAACGGGAGAAAAGTCCGAATGACAAATGTTAAGGAATCGTCATCTTCAACATTTTGAGAAACATCAATCTTACCTCCCCTTAGGTCAAAACATTTATCTTGCTCATCAAAATTGTTTATCACGGGTACATCGGGCTCAATGTCGAAGGTAAAACGCTCCTACTCAAGAATTGGATCTTCGTTAAGTATGTTTTCAAGGAAAACGATATCCCCTTCGGAGTCTAAATCGCTCTCAATACCCGAAGGTATCGAGTCTTCCAAAACAAGAAATGTATCAACCTCCTCTACAAGAACGTCACTATCCACAACTAGAATAGGAGAAGAGGAATTTTCAAGCACAAAAGGAATAGAAGGAGTGAGTTTCAACACTTCGATCTTATCAATGAGAATATTGACATTTAATAATTACTCACGAAGAATATCGTCCTCTATTTGAAGAATATCATTGTCATTTTCTCCTTCTTCTTTATCAAAATCTTCTTTATCAAAATCTTCTTTATCAAAATCATCTTCATCAATTCCTAGTAAAATTAGATTAATAAAATCAAGTTTACCAACGAACTCCTCGGGAATAAAATCAATCTTAGGAGATGTGATCGAACTATCTTGACTAAGCAAAGAGTTAATAAGTCCACATTCGGCATCAAAATGATCACAAGATGGCACATCACAAATATCTTCGGAAATACCCTTAAACTCACTTGGGATTGGGACAAGGTTCTCAACACTAGTCTTTTCTGTTTCTGGAATAGTGTTAAGATGCTCATCCCCTATACTTAGAGAGTTATCGGGCTCCTCGATAGGTAAGTCTGGTGTGATTACTTTAGGCTTTCTATATATAACAGTATACTCATCGTCATCATTATAGAAGGTCGGACGATTCTAACTTAGACTATTAATAAATTCAGATAGTTCTTCATTACTATTTCACACATCTTCAAGGAGTTTACTCATCAAATGTTGCAGGAACTGGACTTAACTGGATGTTTGATATTGATACTCTAACCATGTCTATGAATTAACAACCAATTTTTGCAGGGAATCAAACTAATGGTCATGCAAGTACCAAAGCAAATAAGTCTAGATTCCGCATAGACTTTAAGTTATCTCACAAAGTTTCTGTCTTAGTAGTTTTGGATTTATCCAAGGTTACTAACCTTTACACAAGCTAAAGGAAGTGAAGATCTATTCAAAAGGGATCAGCACGCATTGGACCATAAACATCCATGTTCAAAAGATTAAGTTTTTCTTGGTTGGTGCCTTTAAATTTGGGTTTGTGGGGTTTCTTCTGGCTTTTTCCCATTGCATCAGCAGAACATAGATGGTCCTTTTCAAATTTAAGCTTAGGTAGACCTCAAACAAGACCGTGTCTAGCTAAATGGTTGATTACACCAAAGTTCAGATGAGTCAGATGTTGGTTCTATAGTCATGAATTAGTCTTTGAGGCCTTTGACAAGAGACATATCAGGGAAGACGCCATCATATCTCCAATAGACAGTGTATACAGATTATTTCCTCGAGGTCTAGTCACTAGATCATCACCTTCTAGATTGTGGATAAAGCAGGTGTATGGACGAAAAGCAACTCCAAGGTTCGAATCACAAAACTACCTAATAGAGAATAAGTTATGTCCAAGTCCTTCCACATAGTAAACCCTTGATATCGTAACATTCCTAATATTATAATCTCCATAACCCCATTATCTTTGCCACTTGATTATTTTTGAATTTGATAGTACCCAAATATTTACTAACAAAATTGGTAAGCTGAGAGCGATCTCAAGTCATATGCTTGGAGCAGCCGGAGTCCAAATACCATAGAACAATTTGGACAACCTGCAATCAGTAAGAGTGGAAGATGGATCATCGGAAACTATAGATCCATAGGATTTATTATGTTCCTTTTGTTAGCAGAAATAGATTTATTTTTCTTAGTTTTGCCAACAAGATTAGTAGTTTTAGGTTTCCTAGGTTTCCTTGAGTAAACCAATGTTACTACAGGCTTAGGTGTATCAATTTCTAAAGCAATTGGTTTCCTAGGGGGCACTTCAGTAGTTGTGGTAATCCTAGTTAAAGGGCACTCATTTCCTACTATAGTGAATGTCCGACCAGTAGGTCTCCAAGTATATCCAATATTTGTAAACACCTTGCCTGTTGGTTTCCATACTTTTCTCTTTGAGATTTTCTTAATTGATTTAGATTTAGCACAAACATCATTGACAGAATTAAGAACACATAAATCATGATTATCAGAAAGCATGCAACCATTATACTTAACACATATAAGTTTAGAAATCGCATTAAGCTTGGAATGCTGCACATTTGTAGTTCCTAAAGGTTCAACAACAGACTTCTTATTTTTCAAACTAGATTTAACATTCCTAGGGTGGGCTTCTACTTTATTCTTTTGAGTACTATTTGGTGGTCGCTAGATCTAATCTTTCTTTGTATTGCCTAAAGGTTGTGATCCACTAGTACTAGTAGACGGTTTTACTCCTGTAGAAGACAATGCAATTTTGTTAGAAACTAGGTTTAAGGAAGAATCTATTTTTGTTTTTGTGGTTCCTACGGATGTAACAGGCTCAGCGAATCTAACTCTTTTGTCCTTGTTCTTTACGGTGACAGCCACTAATTTGTCATTAGGATTGTTGATGCTAGGGCAGGTTTATCTGATTATTATAAGCTACTCGTGTATTTGTTTAGTATACTTACAGGCAGAGTCTAAGGAATTATTTAAGGGATTTTAGGATTTTCCTTGTTTAACTATTTCCTTAAGAATCGTTGCTTGTTCCTAACTATGCTTAAGGCAGTTAGAGTGAGATGTTCTATTATTCAACAATATAGGGGCTAAGGGCTGCACATTAATTTTTAGTATGTTTGGATCAATAGTGTGTTTAGTAACAACATTTTCAACTAATTCTTTTACTTTAAGTTTCCTTAAGTCATTCTTTAGAGCTGTTATTACCAATCCTTGTTCTAGAAGTTTTGCATTTAAATTAGAAATTTCCACATACTTTTGATTGACTTGATTAATTAATGTATCACATTGTTCTTTTGATCGAATACGTGCTGGTTTAATCGAGTCATAAAGTTGCTTATAGGTTTGTTTCAAATGTTAATTTTTAGCAATAAGTTTTGACACCCTATGATCCAATTTAATATTTATTGTTTCAATCTCTTCTATGTCCTTCTTGACCTTATCCTTATTCACATTTCTACTTAAAGATTTAATTTTTTTCTTTCAACTTCTGTATTACTGTGTCTTTCTCTTGAGACTGAGATTTCAATTCATTTAATTCAAAATATTGATCAAAATTTGGAGCATTTTGATTTGAACTAGAATTTTCCCTTTGAAAATTTCTTGATTAAGTTAAGTGTCAACTTTTAAAGAAATGGAATGTTTTTCAAGAGTTGTAAAACTTTTTAAAAGTTTATCATAAGTTTCTTTTTAAATGAAATCTTTCTTGTTTAGAAGCTTAGTCTCTAGTTTGAGACACTTTTCAAATTCATGAACATTCACAGAAGCATTATCCACAGAAGAATTCACAACAACATTCACAATATTTGTGTTAATGACTTCTTCCAAGAGTCGTTCGTTCTTATGTAAAACTTGATTCATTCTAACTTCAAAAGTTTTTGACTCTAAACGATGTTGTTTAACGGCCTGTTCCATTTGTATAAAAACATTTTAGACTTCAGCAAGTTCATCAATTAAATATTGATCAAAGTTATTGAATATGTCCTTGAGTGTTTTAACAAATGGAATAATTTCATCCCTAAAACAAGCTTTTGTGTGTTCAAATGCCTACATGCCTTTAGTGATAGCTGTGGTAGTGGTTCTTTCTTTAACAACCTTGTCAAAGCAAGCAAGATGGTATTTAAGTTTCTTCAAACTCGTATTCGGAATGACATTACCATCATAAAGCTTGGGTTCCAACTACTGAGCTCATTTTAGATAATAAGGATTTTGAAAATCTAGGGCATGTTTAATGGAATGATCATAGAAAAACTTTGGTTTTGTCAACATATGAATAGTTTGCGCTGATTGATCTCTTTTATAAACAATATTATCAAGATGGTTGATTCGGTTTTCTAAAGCAATTTCTCTATCAATATTTCTAGATTATTCTTTCATAAATTATTTTTAAGAAATGTAACAGTTTTTATTAATGATTCTTTTTCTTGTAATTGTTCAGAAAGAGTTTCTTTCAGACGATCAATCTCGGCATTCTGTTCATGTGAATCTGAAAACTTATCTTTACTCGTTATTTCAACATTTTGTCCGTCTTTCAACACCTTTATTTGTTCTTTATATCTTTCAAGCTCAGTAGTTAAAGTATCATTGACACTTTTATTGTTCAAATTAATCTGAGTGTAGTTAAGTACTTAGGTTTTCAGTTGTTCAATCATAGATAAGATTAGTGCATCTTGTTGTGTAGAGGAAATAGAATTCTGAACAGTTGCCTGTTGTGTTTCTTGCAAATACTAAGAATAAGGAATGATATTACTATCACTGGTTATTTTAGTCTCTGAATGATTCACAACACTAGACTGTTCAGAAGACGACATCACCTGCACATCTTAATTTGTTATATTATTAACATTATCCGGATTGTGTACCTCAGAGAGAGCATCTGAACCAAAACGAGAAAAATTTGCCATGAGAGCAACTTGGGCATTGTTGAGTTCATCACAATCAGAGTCATATGCATCCAGATCATCGGCTTGATAAGCAGCATTGTGAGTAATGATAGTTTGTGTGTTTTGAAATTCTAGAACTCCTAGATCTGCCAGTAACGCTAGCTCTTCCTCATGTAGAACTTAACCATTTGCTTGAGCTTGTACCAGCAACACTTTATCCTTAAACCATGAATCATCCCTTTTTCGTTTAGGTTTAGTGCATTACTTGTACATGTGTCCTTCCCCTTTGTTGTAGTAACAGATAACAACCCTCTGTTTCATAGAATTTATTCCACTTGTTCTTGGAGTGTAGTTCCTAGTAGTACCCAAAGCAAAAGAAACTTGTCTCCCCTGAACTGGTTGTAAATTTACTCTTCCATCATTGATGGGAGCTTGTTGTCTGGGGTTTGACAAATTCCTTAGCTGGTTGCTGGTAGTAGGAAAGCGAGAGGTGATGGCAGATGTCAAAAATGACATCATATGATTAATGGCATCCATGGGGTCGTTACCATGCTTAAACACTGGAACGTTTAGAGCTAAGTATTATGAGGAAAATTCAGGTTGTTGTTGTTGATGAACTGTGGGAGCATAATCTATTTGAGTGATTGATGGTTATGGAGAATAAACATTATGGTGAACAGATGATTGATAATGATTAGATGTATAAGTGATTGAAAGAGGTGTGGATGGTTGATTGGTTGAGTAATTGTGAGATGATAAGGTGATCCATACTGTTGAGATTGATATGGTGACACTTGTGGTTGAAATTTAGAGTTCTGAAATGAGTTCTGATAAGTTGGATAAGGAGACTAGGTCATCTAATGGGTTGCAACCAAAGCAAGTGGATCTGAGTTGCGTTCATGCATTAAACGGACTTCATTCGCATTAAATTCGTATTGTTCCAAGTAAGCATGAATCTGATAAATATTAGTTATGTGCAAATCCTGAACCAGTTTGACATCAGTCACAAATTTGCTTCACTCGGGAGGAAGAGTGTTCAAAAACTTAGTGTTTACTTAAAATTGTTCTAGTTTCACATTGAAGATGTTCAAGTCATTGAGTAGTAGTGAAAATCTTAAGTAAAAGTCATGTAGTGTTTCTCCCTTCTTATAAGCAAACTTATCAAATTGATCATATAGTTCACACTCTCGTTCATGCTTTGTTAAGGAAGTTCCTTGCATGAGAAGTTAAATTCTTTCCCAAAGATCCTTGGTGACTCTATGATGGCTCATAAGTGCATAGATTTCAGTAGGTAAACCTTGGAGAATGATATTTGTAGCCTTGACATCATAATTAGCTTGAATTACATCAGTAACGGTCAATTCAGTAATAAATATAAGATATTGCATCTCTATCTAATGTTTAAAGGATCTTTAAGTACCATTTGTAAGTGATATAGGGCAAGCTATGTCACATCATGTGACTTTTATATAAAATAATTTGTAATAATTATACTTTTTATTTGTTTTCCAGCAACAATAAAATATAAAAAATTATCAATAATTAATATCATATATTGTATCTCTATCTGATGCTGTAAGAATTTATAATTACAAGTTCTAAATGTTATAAAGAAAACTATTTCATGTCATTTGAAGTTTTTATTTAATAATTATTGAAAATCATAATGTTTTACTATTTTTTCCATTAGCAATTAGATATAAAAAAATTGTTAATAATAAATATCTGATATTGTATCTTTATATGATGTTTAAAGATGTTTAATTTTAAGTTGTGAGTGATATATAGCACACTATGTCACATCAGATGACTTATATATATTTAATAATAAGTTAAAATCATACTTTTTACTTGTCTTTTAAGTATAATTTAAATATAAAAAAATAACATTAGTAAATATCAGATATTGTATCTCTATATTTTGTTTCAAGAATATTTGGTTACAAGTTCTAAAAGATATAACTCAAATTATCTCACGTCATATGATTTTATATTTACTAATAAGTGAAAATCATACTTTTGACTAGTAAATCCAGTTGCAATTAAATATAAAAAAATTACTAGTAGTTAACATAAGATAATGTATATCTCTTAAATCTGTTTATTTATTAGTTCTAAGTGATATAGAGCAAATTATGTCACATCATGTGACTTTTATACCTAATAATTAGTGAAAATCATACGTTTTACTGGTTTTTAAGTAGAAATTAAATATAAAAAAATTATAGGTAATTAATATTAGATATTGTATCTTTATCAAATATTTTTTGGATATTTAAATATAGGTTGTAAGTGATATAGAGCAAAGTAATATAGCTCATGTGACTTTTATATTTAATAATAAGTGAAAATCATACCTTTCACTAGTTTTCTAGTAGCAATTAAACATAAAAATTATCAGTAATTAATATCAGATATTGCATCTCTATCTAATGTTTAAAGGATCTTTAAGTACCAGTTGTAAGTGATATATGGCAAGCTATGTCACATCATGTGACTTTTATATAAAATAATATGTAATAATTATACTTTTTACTTGTTTTCCAGCAGCAATAAAATATAAAAAATTATCAATAATTAATATCATATATTGTATCTCTATCTGATGCTGTAAGAATTTTTAATTACAAGTTCTAAATGTTATAGAGCAAACTATTTCACGTCATGTGAATTTTTTATTTAATAATTATTGAAAATCATATTTTTTACTATTTTTTCCATTAGCAATTAGATATAAAAAATTGTTAATAATAAATAACTGATACCGTATCTTTATATGATGTTTAAGGATGCTTAATCATAAGTTCTAAGTGAGATATAGCACACTATGTCACATCATATGACTTATATATATTTAATAATAAGTGAAAATCATAATTTTTTACTTGTCTTTTAAGTATAATTTAAATATAAAAAATAACATTATTAAATATGAGATATTGTATCTATAAATAATGTTGTAATAATATTTCGTTACAAGTTATAAATAATATAAATCAAATTATCTCAGGTCATGCGATTTTATATTTACTAATAATTGAAAATCATACTTTCTACTAGTTTTTCCAGTAGCAATTAAATATAAAAAAGTTACTTGTATTTAACATAAGATAATGTATATCTCTTAAATGTGTTACCAATGTTTATTTATTAGTTATAAGTGATATAGAGCAAATTATGTCACATCGTGTGACTTTTATACCTTATAATGATTGAAAATCATTATTTTTACTGGTTTTTCAGTAGAAATTAAATATAAAAATATTATAGGTAATTAATATCAGATATTGTATCTTTATCAGATATTTTTTGTATACTTAAATATAGGTTGTAAGTGATATAGAGAAAAGTAATATAGCTTATGTGACTTTTATATTTAGTAATAAGTGAAAATCATACCTTTTACTGGTTTTCTAGTAGCAATTAAATATAAAAAATTATCAGCAATTAATATCAGATATTGCATCTCCATCTAATATTTAAAGGATCTTTAAGTACAAGTTGTAAGTGATATAGGGCAAGCTATGTCACATCATGTGACTTTTATTTAAAATAATATATAATAATTATACTTTTTACTATTTTTCCAGCAGCAATAATGTATAAAAAATTATCAATAATTAATATCATATATTGTATCTATATTTGATGATGTAATAATTTTTAATTACAAGTTTCAAATGTTATAGAGCAAAATATTTCACGTCATGTGAATTTTTTATTTAATAATTATTGAAAATCATACTTTGTTACTATTTTTTCCATTAGCAATTAGATATAAAAAAGTTGTTAATAATAAATATCTGATACCGTATCTTTACATGATGTTTAAGGATGTTCAATTATAAGTTGTAAGTGATATATAGCACACTAGGTCACATTATATGACTTATATATAATTAATAATAAGTTAAAATCATACTATTTTACTAGTCTTTTTAGTATAATTTAATTATAAAAAAATAACATTAGTAAATATGAACATTGATCTCTATATAATGTTTTAAGAATATTTGGTTACAAGTTCTGAATGATATAAATCAAGTTATCTCAGGTCATGCGATTTTATATTTACTAATAAGTGAAAATCATACTTTCTACAAGTTTTTCCAATAACAATTATATATAAAAAAGTTACTAGTAGTTAACATAAGATAATGTATATCTCTTAAATGTGTTAACAGTGTTTATTTATTAGTTCTCATTGATATAGAGAAAACTATGTCACATCATGTGACTTTTATACCTAATAATTAGTGAAAATCATACTATCTACTTGTTTTTAAATAGAAATTAAATATATAAAAATTAATTTAGTATAATATGATGGTAATAATATTTTGGTTTACAAGTTCAGAAAGAGATATAAATTAAATTATCTCAGGTCATGCGATGTTATATTTACTAATACTTACAAAAATCCATACATTTCTACTATATTTTCTAAGTAGCACTTAAAACATAAAAGCAATTAAATATAAAGAAGTTACTAGTAGTCTAACATAAGATAAAGTAATATCTCTTAAGTGTTAAACAATGTGTTCTATTATTAGTGCTGTAAGTGATATAATCAGAACTATGTCACATTCATGTGACCTCTTATACATAATGATAGTGAGAAAATCATAACTTTTTACTGGAGAGTTTTCAAGTAGAAATTAAATATAAAAAAATTATAGGTAATTAATATCAGATATTGTATCTTTATCAGATATTTTTTGGATATTTAAAATATAAGTTTTATGTATACAGAGCCAAAGTAATATAGCTCATTGTGACTTTTTATATTTATAATAAGTGAAAAATCATGACTTTTCACTGGTTTTCTAGTAGCAATTAAACATAAAAAATTATCAGCAATTAATATCAGATATTTCATCTCTAGCTAATGTTTAAAGGATCTTTAAGTACTAGTTGTAAGTGATACATGGAAAGATATTTCACAGCATGTGACTTTTATATAAAATAATATGTTATAATTATACTTTTTACTGGTTTTCCAGCAGCAATAAAATTTAAAAAAATATCAATAATTAATATCATATATTGTATCTCTATCTGATGCTGTAAGAATTTAAATTACCAGTTTTCCCCTGAATAAAATAATGATTTATAGACAAAAAATTCACGTCATATAATTTTTATTTAATAATTATTGAAAATCATACCTATCTTGACATATTTTATTCCCATTAGCAATTATGATAGAAAAAAATTGTTAATAATAAATATCTTCCTTACCGTATCTTTATCATGATATTTAAAGATGTTTTAATTAATAAGTTGATAGAGTGAATATAGCACACTATGTCATATCATAAGACTTATTATATATATTTAAATAATAGTTAAATATCATACTTTTTTACTTGCTTTTAAGTATAAGGTTATCTAAATATAAAAATAAAACAGTTTAAATATCATATATTTATATGATGAGTCGTCACAAACTGAACAGATCTTTACAGCCTACTAAGGGTGATAGCCCAAATTTGTATTAAATACAGATAACTATATAAAAACACTAACTATGAATACTAATTGTATATGCAGAATCTACACAATAGTATTAGGAAGAACAATGAATAAACTAAACTTTGATTTCTATTAATCTGTTAAAGTGATTACAGATTAATAACTATGAGATATGATTGTATGAGATATATATTGTATCTCTATATAATTGTTTAAAAAAACAATATTTGGGTTAAAGTTTTCTTAATGATATAAATTAAATTATCTCAGGTCATGCGATTTTATATTTACTAATAAGTGAAAATCATACTTTCTACTAGTTTTTCTAGTAGCAATTAAATATAAAAGTAATTAAATACAAAAAATTACCAGTAGTTAACATAAGATAATGTATATCTCTTAAATATGTTAACAATATTTATTTATTAGTTCTAAGTGATATAGAGCACACTATGTCACATAATGTGACTTTTATACCTAATCATTAGTGAAAATCACACTTTTTACTAGTTTTTCAGTAGAAATTAAATGTAAAAAAATTAAAGGTAATTAATATCAGATATTGTATCTTTATCATATATTTTTTAGATATTTAAATATAGGTTGTAAGTGATATAGAGCAAAGTAATATAGCTCATGTGACTTTTATATTTAATAATAAGTGAAAATCATACCTTTCACTGGTAGCAATTAAACATAAAAAATTATCAGCAATTAATATCAGATATTGCATCTCTATCTAATGCTTAAAGGATCTTTAAGTACTAGTTGTAAGTGATATAGGGCAAGCTAAGTCACATCATGTGACTTTTATATAAAATAATATGTAATGATTATACTTTTTACTGGTTTTCCAGCAGCAATAAAATATAAAAAATTATCAATAATTAATGTCATATATTGTATCTCTATTTGATGATGTACTAATTTTTAAATGTTATAGAGAAAAATATTTCATGTCATGTGAATTTTTTATTTAATAATTATTGAAAATCATACTTTTTACTATTTTTTCCATTAGCAATTAGATATAAAAAAATTGTTAATAATAAATATCTGATACCGTATCTTTATATGATGTTTAAGGATGTTTAATTATAAGTTCTAAGTGATATATAGCACACTATGTCACTTCATATGATTTATATATATTTAATAATAAGTTAAAATCATAATATTTTACTTGACATTAATATAATATTTAATTTAATAAAAATAACATTAGTAGAATAGTGTAGATATTGTATTGTAATAGTAATGTTGTAATAATATTGTTACAAAGTTCTAAAATGATATAAATCAATAATTATCTCAGGTCATGCGATTTTATATTTACTAATAATTGAAAATCATACTTTCTACTAGTTTTTCTAGTAGCAATTAAACATAAAAGCAATTAAATATAAAAAGTTACTAGTAGTTAACATAAGATAATGTATATCTCTTAAATGTGTTAACAATGTTTATTTATTCGTGCTAAGCATTAGAGCAAACTATGTCACATCACGGACTACTTATACATAATGAATAGTGAAAATCATACTTTTACTGGTTTTTTTCAAGTAGAACTTAAGATATAAACAAATTATAGGTAATTAATATGCTGATAAGTATCATATCACAGATTATTTTTTGGATATTTAAATATAGGTTTTAAGTGATATAGAGCAACGTAATATAGCTCAATGTGACTTTTTATATTTAATAATAAGTGAAAATCATACTTTTCACTGATTTTCTAGTAGCAATTAAACATAAAAAAATATCAGCAATTAATATCAGATATTGCATCTTTATCAATTGTTTAAAGGATCTTTAAGTACCAGTTGTAAGTGATACAGGGCAAGCTATGTCACATCATGTGACTTTTATATAAAATAATATGTAATAATTATACTTTCTTAACTATATTTTCTCCAGCAGCAATAAATTTAAAATTTTATCAATAATTAATATCATATATTGTATCTCTATCTGATGCTGTAAGATCTTTTAATTACAAGTTCTAAATGTTATAGAGCAAAAAATTTCGCAACGTCATATTTTATTGATATTATTCAAGAACCGCGAATTTCTTTTTATATTTAATAATTTATTTGAAAATCATACTTTCTTACTATATTATCATTAGCAAGTTCATATCAAAAACGTTAATAATAAATATCTCATTCCGTATCTTTATAATGATGTTTAAAGATGTTTAATTATAAGTTGTAAGTGATATATAGCACACTATGTCATATCATATGACTTATATATATTTAATAATAAGTTAAAATCATACTTTTTTACTTGTCTTTTAAGTATAATTTAAATATAAAAAAATAACATTTGTAAATATCAGATATTGTATATGTGAGTCCCAAACTGAACAGATCTTTGCAGCCTGCTAAGGGTGATAGCCAAATTGTATAAATACAGATTAACTATATAGAAACACTGACTATGAATACTAATTGTATGTGCAGAATCTACACAATAGTATTAAGAAGAACAATGAATAGAACTAGAAACTTTGATTTCTATAATCTGTTAAAGTGATTTACAGATTACAACTATGAAACATCTATGGTTGTTATGAGATTGTTATAGGTTGTATCTCTAAAAATGTTTTAAAAACAATAGTTGGTTACAAGTTCTCTCTAAGATGCATAAACTTAAAATTAAATCTTAGGTCATGCGATTTTATATTTACTAATAAGTGAAAATCATACTTTCTACTAGTTTTTCCAGTAGCGATTAAATATAAAAGCAATTAAATATAAAAAAATCACCAGTAGTTAACATAAGATAATGTATATCTCTTAAATGATTAACACAATATTATATTTATTTAGTTCTAATGATATATAGAGCAAACTATGTCACATAATGTGACTTTTATACCTAATAAGAGTGAATAATCATACTTTTATTTGTTTTTTCTTTTTGTCAGTAGAAATTAAATGTAAAAAAATTAAAGGTAATTAATATCAGATATTGTATCTTTATCATATATTTTTTCGATATTTAAATATAGGTTGTAAGTGATATAGAGAAAAGTAATATAGCTCATGTGACTTTTATATTTAATAATAAGTGAAAATCATACCTTTTACTGGTAGCAATTAAACATAAAAAATTATCAGCAATTAATATCAGATATTGCATCTCTATCTAATGCGTAAAGGATCTTTAGGTACTAGTTGTAAGTGATATAGGGCAAGCTAAGTCACATCATCTGACTTTTATATAAAATAATATGTAATGATTATACTTTTTACTAGTTTTCCAGCAGCAATAAAATATAAAAAATTATCAATAATTAATGTCATATATTGTATCTCCTATCTGATGTTGTAACTAATTTTTAAAATTACAAGTTTAAAAAAAATGTCATAGAGCAAAATATTCCATTGTCAATTGAATTTTTATTTAATAATTATTGAAAATCTTACTTTTTTACTATTTTTTTTTTTTTCCATTAGCAAACTTAGATATAAAAAAAAAATTGTTAAAAATAATAAAAGCGTGACACCAACAATCTTTATAATGATGTTTAAAAGGAAGTTTAAAAATATAAAGTACTCTAAAGTGATATATAACACACTATGTCACTTCATATGATTTATATATATTTAATAATAAGTTAAAATCATAATTTTTTACTTGTCATTTAAGTATAATTTAATTATAAAAAAATAACATTAGTAAATATGAGATATTGTATTTGTATATAATGTTGTAATAATATTTGGTTACAAGTTCTAAATGATATAAATCAAATTATCTTAGGTCATGCGATTTTATATTTACTAATAATTGAAACTCATACTTTCTACTAGTTTTTCTAGTAGCAATTAAACATAAAAGCAATTAAATATAAAAAAGTTACTTGTAGTTAACATAAGATAATGTATATATCTTAAATGTGTTAACAATGTTTATTTATTAGTGCTAAGTGATATAGAGCAAACTATGTCACATCATGTGACTCTTATACATAATAATTAGTGAAAATCATAATTTTTACTGGTTTTTCAGTAGAAATTAAATATAAAAAAATTATAGGTAATTAATATCAGATATTGTTTCATTATCAAATTTTTTTTGGATATTTAAATATAGGTTTTAAGTGATACAGAGCAAAGTAATATAGCTCATGTGACTTTTATATTTAATAATAAGTGAAAATCATACTTTTCACTGGTTTTCTAGTAGCAATTAAACATAAAAAATTATTAGCAATTAATATCAGATATTGCATCTCTATCTAATGTTTAAAGGATCTTTAAGTACCAGTTGTAAGTGATAGAGGGCAAGCTATGTCACATCATGTGACTTTTATATAAAATAATATGTAATAATTATACTTTTTACTGGTTTTCCAGCAGCAATAAAATTTAAAAAATTATCAATAATTAATATCATATATTGTATCTCTATCTGATGCTGTAAGAATTTTTAATTACAAGTTCTAAATGTTATAGAGCAAAATATTTCACGCCATATGAATTTTTTATTTAATAATTATTGAAAATCATACTTTCTTACTATATTTTCCATTAGCAATTAGATATAAAAAATTGTTAATAATAAATATCTCATACCGTATCTTTATATGATGTTTAAGTATGTTTAATTATAAGTTATAAGTGATATATAGCACACTATGTCATATCATATGACTTATATATATTTAATAATAGGTTAAAATCATACTTTTTTACTTGTCTTTTAATTATAATTTAAATATAAAAAAATAACATTAGTATATATCAGATATTGTATCTCTATATAATGTTTTAAGAATATTTGGTTAGAAGTTATAAATGATATAAATCAAATTATCTCAGGTCATGTGATTTTATACTTGCTAATCAGTGAAAATCATACTTTCTACTAGTATTTACTGTAGCAATTAAATATAAAAGATAATGTATATATCTTAAATGTTTTAACAATGTGTATTTATTAGTTCTAAGTGATATAGAGCAATCTATGTAACATCATGTGACTTTTATATGTAATAATTAATGAAAATCATACTTTTTACTGGATTTTTAGTAGAAATCAAATATAAAAAAATTATAATTAATTAATATCAGATAGTGTATCTTTATCAAATATTTTTTGGATATTTAAATATAGGTTGTAAGTAATATAGAGCAAAGTAATATAGCTCATGTGAATTTTATATTTAATAATAATTGAAAATCTTACCTTTCAGTGGTTTTCTAGTTGCAATTAAACAAAAAAAATTATCAGTAATAAATATAAGATATTGCATCTCTATCTAATGTTTAAAGGATCTTTAAGTACCCGTTGTAATTGATATAGGGCAAGATATGTCACATCATGTAACTTTTATATAAAATAATATGTAATAATTATATACTTTTTACTGGTCACTACAAGAAAAAGGTGTAATTGAGAGGGGAGAAAACCATGCCAACTACTCAAAAAAGAGTGTCGAATGCTATTTGGCATGACTTTGGCATGGTTTTGGCTTCGTCCTAAATATGAGGGTGCCAAATACATTTGTATCTCTATATAATGCTTTAAGAATGTTTGGTTAGAAGTTCTAAATCATATAAATCAAATTATCACTTGTCATGTGATTTTATATTTACTAATAAGTGAAAATCATACTTTCTACTAGTTTTTGTAGTAGCAATTACATATAAAAGTAATTAAATATAAAAAAATTACTAGTAGTTAACATAAGATAATGTATATCTCTTAAATGTGTTAACAATGTTTATTTATTAGTTCTAAGTGATATAGAGCAAACTATGTCACATCATGTGACTTTTATACCTAATTGTTGGAAACACGAAAAGTGTCGGTCACTTCCAAAGTTGTAACAAGTCTTAGCTCGTAGTTAGTATAAGGATTAGATTAGTAATCTAGTCCGGCCCAAGGCCCAT
Organism: Tanacetum coccineum; assembly: GCA_026074375.1. Classification (NCBI taxonomy): domain Eukaryota; kingdom Viridiplantae; phylum Streptophyta; class Magnoliopsida; order Asterales; family Asteraceae; genus Tanacetum; species Tanacetum coccineum. The sequence goes on from BQNB010044602.1 coordinate 43,896, forward strand.
GGGTGGCCCAACTCCAGCCCATGGCCGGCCATTGTAGCTATATATACACCCTCTCCTAGTCTTGGAGAGGGTTGGTTGTTCCATTTTCCATACATTCATTTTATACATTCATCCATTATTCCATCCAAATTTTCTCTCTAACATCCAACCCACATCTCACTTATTGTTCTTGGTTGATCTTAAGATTACTAGTATTCTACAATTGGTATCAAGAGCCATGGACTGGTGTGTTTAGTTTTTGTGTTCAAAACCTTTACAAAGAGCAAATTAGTGATTAAAATTTTTTGGCTTAAAAACCTTAAAGTTTTCATTTTTATTGTTCCTATAGGGTTAGTAATACTAGTTGTACAAGAATTTTTGCTAAAAACCATTAAAAATCGTGTTTTTTTTAGTTTTGAAAATTTGGGTTTCGTAATAGTTAGAACCGAACTAGAGAATCGAACAAGAGAACCGAACTAGAACACAGAACAAGATAACCGAACGAGCAGTTGCTATAATCGAACTAGTGAATCGAACAAGAGAATCGAACTAGTGAATCGAACAAGGGAATCGAACTAGAGGACCGAACAAGACAACCGAACGAGCTGTTGCATAGGTTGATCCGAACGAGCTTCTTTAGTATTCTAATCGAACGAGTGCTCTTTAGTTGAAACCGAACGAGTTTTTCACTAGTTAGAATCGAACGAGTTTTTCACTAGTTAGAATCGAACGAGTTTTTCACTAGTGGACCGAACGAGAGGACCGAACTAAAGGACCGAACGATAGGATCGAACTAGTGGACCGAACTAGTGGACCGAACGAGAGGACCGAAACAGTGAAAAACAAATTTAGTTTAAACTTAACAAACTCAATTTTAAATTATACGGTTATTTCTTTGACTTGTAAAATCCC